>KZ505813.1:543777-562532 GCA_002844005.1 Limosa lapponica baueri
TGTTGCCGTATAAACAATATATGTTTCTAGAATAAGAATAGAAGAAAATGATAAAAATTATCAGTAAGATTAGAATAAAAAACCCAGAAACCTATCTCACGTATCAGAGCACTGTAACCTTCTACCAAAAGATTCCAAGATAATTTTTTAAAATTAGAAATATACAACTGATTCTAAGACAGTATATCCCAATCTTGCTAGAGTCCATGGCTCAATGATTAGTACACTCAGCTTTAGGATTTATACTACATAAAAATATTCCAGGCGTACATGACACAATGCTTCAAACAAAATTCACTGTGCCTGTTAAAATTTGCTCAAGTTTTGACAGATTAATTTTGTACCTGCAGTCTTTATGCCAGCTCACATAACAATTGCCTGCACCCCTCTAATGTTATGAAGAATAAAATACCATGTCTCCTTCTGCAACCAGCATAAAAATCACATCAACACTGAATTCTGCGCTGCCTTGTTCAGCTGAAATTTGATTTTGTGTTCACAGCTAATCTGGCTCAGACTTGTGTTTCTCAATGACCCAGTAGCATATAGATCCAGTATCAATGATTATAGAAACAAAAAAAACCCCCAACTTTTAAAATCTGAATCATTCACCAAAAGACAGATAAGTATAAAAAAAACCCCACAAACATTACAATGTAGAGGTAGATATCATCCTTGCATGTAAGCTTTCTTTTCTGTCAAAAGACTAAAGAATGGAAATAGAAATTTATAAAACAAGAGAAATCTTCTACTTCAAGATTTTTGTTCCACTGATTAAATCTGTTACACAGCTTGCTACACTTTTCAAATCTTAAAGGAGTGGTTTGAAACACTGATGATGTTTTTGAAGCATCTCAAAACTGCACCAATATTCAGTTCTTTACCGTAATGATGATGCTGTTGCCCATAAAAAGAAAGATTTTAAACAGTAACAGTTTTCTAAAGATACAATAATAATCTTTGATCTAGAAAATATCTTATGTAACAAAAAAGCACGCAAGAAAAAAAAAAGATTTAGCAAACCAAAGACATGATAGCTGTAAAAGTAGACACAGAAACAGAAAAGTCTGGTTTAAATAAATAACACAGAATATGAAGTAGATGTGTTCTCCTTCTCTTAATCTTTTGTGAGAAAAGCGTAAATTCTAAACAATGAAATAATTTGGCTTAAGGCTCTTATTTCTCTTCATCATTTAAACTTCTAACACATGATACTTCTCACAGAACTTGCTCCTCTAACAAAGGTAAAGCATGTTTTCTTACTTTTTTGTGTGTTTTTTCATGTGATAAAACTTTTCATATTCATGATTTTTTATTTTATTTTTTAAAACTATCTAATATTCTAAGTTACACTGAAGGAAAAGAGGCTAAACTATTATGGAAAGGGTAAGTAAGATTCAGATTGATCTTACCAATCTTAAATGGTAACCACCTATTAGCATCAAAAGAAGTCAAGTCAGCACTGCAGATACTGAAAAGCAACCCAGACAGTAGCCTCTTTGCCAGCAAGCCTTTTTTCTGCACAGGGGCATGGCTCAACCCATAGACAGGTTCAGAGACTGGAAAAAAGTTTCATGCTAGTGACTGTCCTTGTAAAATCAGGATTTTATTCTATAAATCAACCACGTGTACATATTTAGAGCAAAGATTATTTATTAAATTGTTCCCTATATATCCCCAGTAATACATAGGTAGCCATTGGTGACTGCCACCTCATGGGATGCCATTCCCTTTCCCATTATATTTCACTGTTTTCAGGTATATTACTCCTCACCTACATAAGTTTAAATAACACCATTGCTTTCTTGAAGACCAGAATAGTGAAACATAAACTTTTATCATACTTAAATATTAGTATCATATAAATAACAATAATTCCAGAAACAGTTTTGCAAAGGTCTTTGACAAGAACACTTGTGAATGATGTAAAAGAAAAAATAAGAAAATAAGTAAAAGGAAGCATCTGTTGGGAATTCTTCCAGCTGTGCTTAACACTTCTGGAAGATGACAGAGACATAATACACACAGGGCTAACACAGTAACTTGTCACTTCCTATAAACATTCAGAGGTGTTTTTTGGCCACCATGATGTTTTCCAAAAAATACATAACGTGGCTTGCTCTGCTTTCCCTCTAAGAGTCTCAAAGTGCATTACAAAACATTTCAGAACTGTTATTCCTGTTTCACAGACAGGAAAATATGAAACTGATTGGAGAAATAGCTCAAGTGGCTCAAGGTAATACAGTAATTCAGAGGCAGAAATTATAATAAAAGCCAGGTTCAAAGCAAGTGTATTTAAGATTTAAGATATTTCCCACTTGTACTCAGCACTGGTGAGGCCCCATCTCAAGTACTGTGTGCAGCTTTGGGTCCCTTACCACAGAAAAGACATTGAGGTGCTGGAGCAGGTCCAGAGAAGGGCAACAAAGCTGGTAAGGGGTCTGGAGAATGTCTTACGAGGAGAGGCTGAGAGAGCTGAGTTTGTTTAGCCTGGAGAAAAGGAGGCTGAGGGGAGACCTTATCGCTTTCTATAACTACCTGAAAGGAGGTTGTAGAGAGGCAGGGGTTGGTCTCTTCTCCCAAGTCACAGGTGATAGGACAGGAGGAAATGGCCTCAAGTTGCTTCAGGGGAGGTTCAGATTGGATATTAGGAAAAATTTTTACACTGAAAGTGTTATCAAGCACTGAAATGGGCTGCCCAGGGAAGTGGTTGAGACACCATCCCTGGAGGTATTTAAAAGACGGGTTGACATAGTGCTTAGTGACATGGTTTAGTGATGGTTTTTTATCAGTTAGGTTGATGATTGGACTAGATGATCTTAAAAGTCCCTTCCAACCTAGAAGATTCTATGATTCTAAGACCTGCTAGACATCAAAGATGCATTTGTCTTTGTTTTAATGCATACAAACACAGGATGTCCTGAAATCCAAAACCAGAAATTTGCAGTCTTTCTCAATGGCCTAACCCACCACCACCTTTCAGAAAACCTAAAAGCATAATCAATGGAAAAATAACATCATCAAAGAAAAAGCAGACGAAAATAAATATCTTTTATTTGCAGAAATTCTGTTATTCTGTGGGTTCCTTTTAGTAGTTCCATAGTTAAATTAATTATTCAGTAGTTTCTTAATGAAAACATACTTGAAGAAAATCTAAAAATTACAATTAGGTGAGGTTGCTTATGGGTTTGGTTGTTGTTTTTTTTTTCGTTAGCTCTTAATGTTTTGATCAAAATAAACCAGAGTATCACTAACTAATAGGTCAAACTAGAGGCGACTAAGGTATCTGTAACTTCTATTTGAAGAAAATAGCTGTGAAACTGTCAATAAGAGGGCTTAGTCTTTGAAAGTACAAAATATACTGGCTTCAGTCCACAATACACTGTATAAATTTTATGAGATAAGTCCCTTCTCTATAGTAAATCATGGAAGTGAAGAGAAATGAACCTAGAAGAAAGTGTCCTGAGCAATGCAGTAGGAGCCAGATTAATTGTAAATTAAAGAAATGTACTAGGCAGATGTCCTTTTTGGTTAGAGATATCTTATTTAATCTCCAAATAGTGTTTGTTTACAAGCGTAGACTTCAGAAAGTATTCCTTATCGTAACTCATGTAAAATCTCCTCAGGCTAAGATAAAATAAATAGGCATTTTTGCTGTGTCCTCACACCATCTGCTTTGTATGGAAATATGCAACCTACTTGTAATAAAATTTATAGTATTCAGTTTGTTATCTTTTACAGTCCTTTCTGAGACAACAAACGAAAAAAAAAGGTGCACATAGGATTTAGAATTCATGTGTCTAACTTACAAAAAAGCAAAATACCATTAAATGTATCTGCTGAACTGTATTTTATAAAAATCTATGAATACAGATTAACCCTTGAGATGACTTTGGAAAAAGTGAGTATGTCTCTACATTTCATCTAAACATGGACGTAAAAGTTTAGGAAATTAATGGAATATATAAGGCCATGCATTTTTCTTTCTGTGATACAGACATTTAAGTGACTTGTGGAAATCATCCTTCATCTACCAGGAAGATACACACATATATGTAAACTCCCACCTGTCACAATTCCCACTTGTTTTGCATTCTTTCTGTGCACGCAAGCACAGAACTTATGCAGTCGTATTTCTCAGTTTTCTTTCTTTGTTAATTCTGACTTTTTGCTTCTTTTAGGAATAAGACAGAAGGCAACATTTTGGAGCAAAGATGATCTATTCAGTGCTTAACATTGGGAAAGGGACAGCAAGACTACAGACAGCTGAAACTGGGAATTTCCAGTTTAATGGAAAATTCTGGTATTCTGATTATTCTGAATCAGAATAAACTATTTCAAAATTTCCCACAAAACAGAAATTAAAAAAGCTAAAAAATGCTTTCAAAAATGTTGAAACACATTTTGTTTGACCTTTTTAGTTTTGTTTATTTAATATTACTTTTCATACTTTGGGGTTTTTTACCAGTCATAACTACACGTTGTTTCATGCCACTTAATAATAACTAATAAGTAATTTCCATAATATTTTTTAATTAAGTATTTAAATTGTGAAAACAATATAGTTAATAGTTGACATATATTTCATTTGAGTAGGAAAATAAGATCAGTATTTTGCTTTGTATTATTTTCACCAGAAATTGTTTCTAAAACCCAGGGAAACAAACATATTAATATAAGGATGTTCAATGGTAGCTACTTTAACTTATACCATAAATTAAAATTATGCAGCACTTCATTTTATTCATCACAGTATTGTAACCACACACTTTCTCTGCATCCTAGTTGCAAGCAATAAAGTCCTTGCCTTCTTGTGATTTTAGCAAAGCTATTATTCTTACTCCAAACAATGTGAAGTACTCAATTCTTTAAGTTTACAAGTCCATGGATTAATCCTGACCTGTTATTAGCATCAATCATTTCTACCACTACTACATATAAGCAGTAGTTCTGGACTGAGGTTCTCATGCATTCATCCTGCTCTTGAAACACTCCTGTTTTTCTTGATCAGTGCATATGAAAGGTTTCAATTTACTTGATCCTCATTTAATCATGAAACTTGCACTTTCCCTGTTTTGCCCAAGTGAGAAACTGCTTTTCATGACACTGCTCTCTCCTTGTTGTCTCTTCACTATTGCCAACGTAATGACAGCTCAAATTGCATGCCCTCATCATTCCCCATTAAATTTGCTACTTGTTTTTCATGTAGTGATGATGCTACTTAGGCCACTATGAGAAAAGTTGTTTGGAGGTTTTTTTTAAACAGTCGTTAACTCAAATGAATTAGTGAAATGACTTCTTTCTCGATTTTCTAACTTTTAACAAGATGAAAGGAATTTTCCACCATATACTTGACTTATCACTAACTTCAACACAACAAAATAATAAAATACTCCCTTTCACCCCTTTCTCCAAAGTTGTTTCCTAGAAAAGAAAGCCAAACTTCTCTAATAGTAAACACATAATATTTTACAAATAATTCACTAGAGACTATAAGACCTAAACAATCATATGCATGTTTCAGGAAATAATACTACCATTGTAAATAACATTTTATCTTATCCAAAAGTAAGGAAGATGATTTATGAGGCAAATAAAAAGAGGCAGCTCCAAACCAAAACAGCTTAAACTGGAGGCTAAGTAAAGGAGAATAAGGAAAATATACACTCAGATCATGCTGAAGTTAAATGAAAATTGTTGTGTTCTCCACTTTAAAATCTCTACACAAATGGATCACAAAAATAGTAAATGACAGAAGACAGAGTATCTCTATTTTTGAAGAAGCCAAAGGTAATACTCAGGCCAAAGGCTGTACTTACAAGAATCCCAGATCAGCGTGCCAAAGGAAGGCCTTATGGTGGGGTTCAGTTACCTGCAGGTGCTGAAGGCCATTTGAGATGCCCTAAAGTATGCAAGAAATCTACATGAGGTCAGCAGATAGGACACAGAGACTTATGGGAAATAAGTATCACTCTGTACTGGAAGCTGGGGGCATGCAGGATATCCTGCAGCACTAAAAAACAACACTAGATGCCTAGATTTAGGCAAAAAAAAATGTCTTTAATGTCTAACATCACTATTGGGAACCTCAAAAAAAAAAAAAAAAGACACAGAATACAGTTCCCATTGGCCCAGTGAACTGAATTCAGTAGCCAGTCAGTAAGTTAAGGGAAGACTGATGAGACATCATTTCTTCAAAAGGGTCTTCTGCTTTTTGGTGGGGAGTGGAGAAGACAGGGGACACATTACCCAAGGCATTCAGTATAGCTCTATCATCTGTTCACTCTGCATGAATCTTACTGCATCCATGTAGGTTCTGGGGAGGATGAATGTCCTTAAAACAACACAATAAAAGGCAATCTGGTCTCTGCTATTTTCCTATAATGAAGAACAGCTGTTCAACAGCCACTGTGCTTATTGTCTTCTTAAATCCTGTCTTCCACCATGATCACCTTTCAGGTGATATCTATTATAGGGGTTCTATCTTGGTTCCAGAAAATTCAATCCCAATGTAAGAAAATAAACAACAATTACAGTTAACAAATAACTGCATATAGGTAACAGTGATCCAATATAGAAGAAGTTGTAAGAGGATGCCTTGCATCTGAACAGATCTGTTCAGATTTTTTCAGGCATTGTGGCAATGTTCCTACCTTTTAAGGAAAGAATTAAGGAGGGGTAATATATTTGTTAGGATAATTGATTAGTTGTAGGTTTGCTGTCTTCTATAAAATGGAGTTTTTCCCTGAAAAACTGACACATGAGCTCTACAGCATGTTAATAGTATCATAGGAGTATTAAAGTGCAAAAGATGAGGATCAGAACACATGAATTCTTAAATATCTGATTATCTGTCTCACACTTCTCATATATCTGTGTGGCTATTATATCACTACAGGTAATACGTAAGAAGCCAAACAAAGATATATATGCTATTACCTTTTAATGTAGAGTAGCTATGCACATTCCAATTAAATAATTTTTTTTGACCTAGACATCTTTTGTATTTTGATGACTACTATACACTCTGTATTTTACACGTACATTTTATTTAAGGGAATGTTTGTAACTGCATAAACACTCAATCATAAAGTAGTAATCATACAGTACTTTATCCTAAACAGTTTATAAAGTTAAAAGTACTATATTGAACAAAGGAGAAATGAACAAATCTCCTTTAGTTAGCAGACTGCTATACTGACTAGAATATTATCAGCAGAATAGAAGCTATATTTTAGGAAAGTAGTGATCCCCAGATCAATATGTTCTGAGGAATGTTTAATTTTCTAGAAAAAAAAAAAAAGGGAATTACTTATTAGTGAGGAAAAGCACTGCACTAAGTCTAAAAATCACTACCAAAAACCTCTCTTGAATCTATCCTGTTTTCCTGCCTTTTCAAAACACCACTTTAAAACAAGAGCTAAAAGAAAGAAGTGAAGTGCAACAAAAACTTAGGTGGGTTGGGTGGAATGAGGATAGGAGTTCAGTATGGCTCCATGGAAAGAAACAGGATTAGCAGTTGTGTAGAGATACCACACAATTTTCTGTCTACTCTGAAAGCCAAAATTTGCATCTTCTACTGCATGCTACTCTCATGACCAAGAGAGGTCTGGTGGAACCTAGGAGAAAGAAAGCAGTGAGGAGTGAAACGAGGGTTTGAAGCTCAGGCAGTGGGAAAGCAATGAACGAGTGGATTCCTTCTGTTATTTAAGAAGAGAAAGGCAGAAGTATGTGCACCCATCTGTAGTACTGTAACAGTCAAAAAATGAAGATTATCAGAGCTTTGATAATTTGTCTTCCCACGTTCTTCTATTAGGCTGGTGAAATAAGTGACACATGTGCTACGAGTTACAGCAGGCTACGTCAAGCTATGTATACAGTGGTGCCACGGTTCAGTGACCTCTGAAATGCAGAGGGAAGAATAAGACAGACCAAATTATTAATATACAGTACCTGCAGTACAAATGTGTATTAGAATACTTGAAATGTTGGTGTTACCTCAACTAAACAAACTTACCTCATAAACTTACCTCAAAGCCCCCAACGATTCTGCCATTATGCTACATTAGAAGAAATCCCTTCCAAAGATTAATCAGCTTAGCTAACCATACACTGTTTAAAATTGCACAGAGCAGAGTATTAGCCATTCACAGAGGATACAAATAACTAAACGTGTCCTTTCTGCCTGGCAAGCACCATATAGTTCAAGGTGGATCTGAAAACTGAGAATGGACCAGGGCCAACATGATCTCAATTCTTATTTTCAATAATAAAGTACAGCTAGCACCTCAGCATGCAACTCTCACTTGAGTGGAAGGGGACAGGAACAAAATGCAATGTTCTGAAACAGCTTTTATGGAAATCGTGCATTGTTTGTGACATGTATTTGGCCTCTGGATCTGCAGTCTTGTTTAATCCTCTACTTTTAAATGCCATCTTCCAAAGCCAGAGGGTAACAAGTACAAATTGTATCTATAAAACAGCATCACAACTTTATTCTCAATAGCTAAGTATTGAAATGCAAGCATACATTATAAATAGAAAAACAGCTGGCTTGGAGCACATTGCAAGCCACTAGCACAGTTGAGGGATTTGAATGACATCATAACCCGTGAGAGCATGTTGCTGGCCAGCTGGTGTTATTTATAATATACTCATAATTGAGGAAAAATAAAAAGGCAAAAGTTAGGTATTGCAGAACTAAAGAAGTTGAATTCTCTCTTTCCTATCATCATTTAAATTGTTATCAAGAGTAATTATGAAGATTACTACACAAGAAGGGGGAAAATCACTTTATAATTACAGCAGCACGTTTAAGATAAATGCCATGGGAGCCCCCCAAATTGGTCTACTTATGTTACTATATTCATAGTACTGTAAATTCTAGGAAATGATACAACTTCTCCTGTGTGGTTGCTAAAAGACCACAAACCTATTTTGCCCTATTTACAAGTAGTGCTCAAAAATTCTGTTATTTTTAGCAAATTACAAACTGCTATTTTAGGGTTAATAGCACAGAAAGTTGGAGGCTTTAATTGTTACTCAGCATATAGGCATGCCAAGTTTAATAACGTAAAGATGCGTTAAGAAAAAAGTAGATAACCGACCGCCTGTCTTTCTAGACTTTATAAATAAAATACCTGTGCCTCTATGCATAAATAAAACATGTACATATATGCAAAGATATGCATTTATACTAACAATGCCCTTAGGTATGTAAGTTTTCATATATTTGAAATGCAGACACACACACACACATAAATACAAACGCACACGTAGCTATCTGAAAGTTAACCAGAATACATTTTCTTATTTTTCATGGCAGCACAAGCATTTTTGTCTGCTAACCCCTCAGTCACTAATTCACATTCTTTTAAAGGGAAAAAAATATGCTTCTGTGCTCTAGTTTTAAAATGCAAAGGTATGATGTTATTTGTCACCGTGCCCAAAAAAGTCCTTACTCGGTAACTTTGCCAGAAGAGGGAGAGAGAGAGAAGGCAAATGCTCCCCCAGCTGTTTCCTGTCTACAGTGTCTGTGTAATGTAGATAAATGTGAGGATTTTCTCTAAATCCCTCTTCTGTTTGCTAAATCTCACTGTCACTGCTAAAATCAGAGCAGATAGAGCCTGCGCAATGGAATAAAGTCCTCAATATTGAAATGTGACATTGCTCTCAACATCTCACATCTCTCTGGATTTCTTTTTTCTCATCATTACTGCTAACAAATTCATTTCCAGACTTTGCACTTTTAAGAAGCAATGGAAAAAATCAACAGTCTTTCAACACAATTAGTTAAGTGCTGCTTTTGTGATTTCTTGAAGGTAAATCTTTATTACTATTTCAAATAATTTTTTTTTTTAGTTTTATTTACTGTGTATTGTCTGCTTCTGGTTTGAAGAGTATTGTGCACTTTTCAATAATATTATTTTAGAACTGAGAATTATTTATAAATTGCTGAACATGCAATTTTATGTGATCTGGAAAATGGCTGTATGTAATAGTTGCAATTACATAGATAACTGTAAGGATAAATTATTGCAGATACATGTCTTAAATTTCACTTCTATTCAGAGAACTTTGCAATATTTCAGTTATGTCATTATTAAAGGGTCCAATTACATCATTGTCTCTATTGTTAATTAATGCTTCTGAAAACAAGAACTTTTAGCTATTTTCTGCAGGTGCAGGGCTTTATAGGAAAAAAGGTATTATTCACATGTTAAGTTTCTGCAGTTTTATTATACACAATCATAGACAAAATGTTCATGCTTTCACAGGGAAACTTTCAAGGGATGTTGTCACTGCAGCAATTTTCTGGCAGCATTGTAACATTTACTTGTTTTTTGCTTTCATAAATTAAAAGTAAATGTGAAGTTCAGTTTGTTTTCTACGTTAGAAACCAGCTGCGACTCTTGCTGACCTTGCACATTTGTATAGCTTAAGCAATTGTACATAAGGAAAATGGAAATTCCCCTACATGTTCATCTCCAAGTTTTCCCTTGTAGGGAGGGCTGTTTCAGGAAAGTTTGCATGTGAAGTTTCATGTTATGACTCTCTAATTTCTACACATTAATATAAACTGTCTCTAAGTAAATTTGGCTTCAGTAGGTGCATTGACCTCTGTTTCTGTCAATTGGCCCTAGTTCAACTTTCCATTATCAGTAAATTTATATCCTTCAAGAACTTTTTTTTCTTTAATATGTTGCAAGGATACTTATGCAGTTGATAGAATTCTTCTCTTAATTGTTTAGGGCCTAATTATTTTTTAGTGTCTTACACTTAAAACACACTTATCTAATTTCTTAATGGGATTCAAAAGAGCAGGTCTGTAATTGCCATAGATTAAACAATACTCTTAAGGTATAAATGGGCATCCTTTCCAATATACTTGAAAGATGAAACTGATTTTTTTTTTTTAAAGTATTGAGCAAGGCACTAAGAGGCATAAAAGTAATGTGCTAGCTCCTCAGCTGGTGCATTCTGCCAAGCTTCCTTGGAATCAATGGAACATATTGATTTAGCTTAGGATGTAGCCCAGATTCTTTAGTCAAAGTTAGCAGTATTTAAACCTTTATTCATTCTTGGGTATATATGTTTTATTTATATAATAATAACTAGTGAATACTGTTATTACATTCTAATTACATACTTCTACTATGGCTCTGTAATCAGGTCCAACCTCTATGTAGCAAAATGTAATTTTGAATATAACTCTTGATTTTTTCTATAGTATATACTATCCATAAAATTGTTCCCCCCTTCAAGATATTCATAATTATTGTAGATGCTGTTATATGTTATTAAAATGACCGAGCATGTGAAGAATTCTCATGCACAACTTCTGCTAATTTATAGTTTGTTAGACGAAGAAGACTTATATAGAAGAATTAAGTAAAAGAGATGTAGAGTGTTCATATATGACATTCCTCTGTGGTGCCACTCTTCTGGACCATTAAAAGAGGAATGCAGCAAAAGCTGGTTATTTTACTGGAAAAAGAGGAAATTCCAGCTGTGAAAATATGGTCAGTCATTCTATGCAACTAAAAGAAGTGCTTAACCAGGCTCATCTTGAACCTGTATTCAATTTCCAAATGTAATTAGATGCTTCAATAAACTCCACCCACATGCCAATGCATTTTCTTTTAAACTCTCAACTTTCTAGTCAAATTGGGGACATTGTAAGCCTCTTTGTAAAGAACCTGAAGCAATATCAGATTACAACTTTGTATTTTCTTAAGAATATTCCCCTCAGATGTAAATGGGAACTTTGATTTTATCACAAACATATTGAATCAACTAATGTTATGTTTAATTAAAATGACAAAGTGAAGCTCAAGTTTTAAACTATGTTTTGGAATTAGTTTTGATGAAACAGTACTTAATTTAACAAATAATTGTTTGAGCCCTAGAAACATGTGAGTCTGTTTTCATTTCCCCAAAGTTTTTACTTGTTTGAAAGTTCTTGACTCTTTTTAAATTTGGAGGTAAGTTAGAAATTCTCTGTGGTTTATACTGTGCAGCCTTTTTGGCTTCCACTAAAGGAAAAACAGTAGATAATCTGTTTTGTTGTAGTTCAGTGCTGATATTTATCTGAAAATGCAACCCAGCTGAAAAGTCTTGGAAAATACAAAATTGTTAAATGGCTAAGATTTATGTTTATTTCTGGCCCAAATGTGATACAAGAACAAATTGTTAAATACGTAATGTTCCTGAATTTGTAATGTCAGCCTTCTGAGGCGGTGTGCTAAACAGCTCTCTGCTTACCTCCTCAGAACTGGGAACCATCTTAAAATGCAGGTGCATCACATTTACCTTAAAAAAGAAATTGGTGTTGTTAAGATACAGAATCATTACAGGAAATAATGCCTCATGTTTTCATCATTCATTTATAGCCTGATCTTTCTCTATCTGCCATTGAAGGCATGTCCATGCATTAAAGCTTGTTGGTTTTTGCATGGCGAAGTTGGCTAAATACCCTTGTGAATGGGAAAATAATTATTCTTTCTTTGTTTTTTGATGTATCATGGGATTTAGATTTGTTCATTATTTTCACATTGGAAATACCAGGAAAAAACAAGGGAGATAAATTCTGACTTATTTATAGGTTTGTCTCTTATTCAGGTTTGCCTTAAGTTGAAACAGGGGACTCATCCAGCAAGGTGATAAGATCCCTTGCCAAGAAAATAAGAATTCTAAAAAATTATTGACTAAAGAAGGCTCAATACCCTACTGGATGAGATCTCATATGAGCAGAAAATAGATAACTTCATCAGTTTTTCAAAAGTTTAGTGAAAAAAAAAAAAAGATTTAATGGTCCCTGAAACCCTAAAAGAAACTTTAGGGAAGATTACTCATTTTACTGCAACTACCTTGCACTAGTCTGCTAATATAAAGCAATTTTAAGCCAAGGTTAACTGTTCGTGCAAGAAAGATTTGTAACTTCTTACCTGACTGGAATACTAAGGTTAACCTTGGAAGAGAATGAAATTAATTGCAGATTTACACCTTTCAAAATTAGCAATTTTGGCAAGTTACCTAAATCCGATCAGAATACACATTAAGCACATTCTTCAGTATCCTGCTACTAAATATAAATAGCTTTTCCTAGTATTTTTTACAAAAATGCTATCTTCTTTGACATGTTCGGTAAGATCTTTGGTTGATATAAACTGATATAAAAGGAAGTGGATAAACGGAATGGTGCAAATTTACACTCATTGAGGATTGGCATTTTTTCAGTCATAAGTCCAGGAAAAAGATAGTTTGTAAACAAATGTAAATGCGAAAAGAACTATCACCTTTGTGTATATCTCATAGCCAAACCTAAGAGGATATAATGGAGGTCAGAGAAAGCATAGCTGCTTCCATCAGGTCCAAATCCTTAACACTCCCACTAGTGTTCCCCTTAATTTCTTGAATGCTTCCAAATGTTACCTTGATAATAACAGAGGACTGTAAGAGTCACTGAATGTGGTTCCCTACCATGGAAAGTCCCACATTAACTCTTCTGTAACTTTGGTAAGCTCTACCTTGACAGTTTTTTTTTTGTCCTGGTATTTCCCTTTTTAAAGTTGCTGGAGAACCATGGAAAATTATGAACCTTTTTCCTACTGGGCCAAATTTCCTTCCACAGAGATTTATTCCTGTGCCAGTGCTGTTCTTTAGTTTAAATAGCTCTTCTCTGTCATATGCCACCTCCATCTCCCACGGTACATTGGCAGGCAACTGCTGTATTCCCTCTTAGCCTATCTGGTCTCAGACAAAACAACAAAGTTGTCTAGTCTTTCTTACTCTAGTTATTCTGGGCTTCCCTTTGCCCATCTATTGCATGCCTCCATGTCCTTTTGCAGGAACAACCGCAAATCATAGTTACTACATGGTTCTCTAACTACGTGTGAATATGAGCCAAGAATATTCACCAGAGGAAGTAATCAATTTACAAAATACATGGACTAGAATATGTAGACAGTTGGAAAATTATGATGAGGCATTTCCTGATGCTGTGTTTATTGCCTAGCAAATTACAATACGTATGTATTCTCAACTCGCAAGAGTACAGGAGTCATTGCAGGATTCTGTTGGGAAATTCTGACACTGCTTTTACTTCCTTGGCAGGTGAAGATGCACACTGTGTCCTACATTCATTTCTTCTACCTTGGCCTGTGTTTGCTTACCTTAACCAGTTCTGCTGCTGCTGGCCCAGAAACACTCTGTGGTGCTGAGCTGGTTGATGCTCTTCAGTTCGTGTGTGGAGACAGAGGCTTTTACTTCAGTAAGTGAACCCTTTCTCTCATTCAACTGCTAAACTTTTCCATGTAATCCATTGGAGTTTGCTCTAAGCACCTTAGAAATTATCAAAACAGGCTGCCAAGTATGACTAGTATCCTCTATCTTGGAGATGGCCAAGTCTTCAGTGACCATGAAGTCTCAGTGAAGAATAGAGCAGTGCCTGTGTTCAGCCTCCCTGAGTTTCTGACAAATTTTCCTTTTCAGATATGTTGTTGTTTTTAACCACTTTCCAGCAGCTGCTGTTCCACCTGCTATGTTACTGCTCTCTGCTGACCTGCCACTGAAAGTTAATGAATGAAAGCACATAGTAGCCCCAAGATATTCATGAGGCAGAACTGCATGTACCTCTTATGTCAGACTACTCATAAACAGTTTAAGTACACATTGTATCATATTAAAAACACACTAAGCTTCAACATCTGGTTTGGAAAAAAGAAAAGGTGGAAGGCGGCAAGCAGAAAGTTACCACATCCAAATATCCACATGATTCATCATTTAAATACAGGTGAAGGAAAATTCATGCATGGTGAGATAATATAGATTAACACCCATACAGAGAACAGATAAAATTAAGTCTGTACTAATGTGGATATATTCGTACTCAAATAACTTTTCGGAGCAAGACCTACACTTTGGAACTGAACATCACATTATTTTTCCTTTGCTGTTTTTTAGATTGTGCAAAACTGGAGTAGTTAGATAAGTAACTCTTTTATCTTGGTACCTTCTTACAAGTGCTATCAAGATCAAGAAATACACAACTTGTAAATAATAGAAATCTATTTCTAATCTTCAGCTATTTGCTACTCAAATAACATAGAGTCAATGAAAATTTTAGCCAGGAATATATTTGCTCTGAATTAATTAATTAATATATTTATTAAAAACATGCAAGAATTTGTGCTTTTAGGGCCTCTGAAGCTAGTGTTAACTTTTATTAATAATATGTACTTGTCTGAAGTGAACTCTCCTTCAGGGCTTCATTTTCCTTTTGAAACAAGAATATAACTAAGAAAAGGAAATATGGGATTGTTAGTCTATAAAAACAAGAAATTAACTGAAGGGTTTTTTTCTATTTATTTTTATATTCTTTGTGATGTCCAGCTTTTTTTTTTTTTTTTTACTTTTAGAATTCTCATTTTATTCTAATAATTCTTGCCTTCTAAGCTATCACTTTTGTTTTTCTGATCTTACCCACCCCATTCCTATTAATTTTTATTAGTGGAGTCACTGATTTCAATGTTTTTCTCCTTGTTAGCAATAATAATAGAATTAGGGAAATTAAGTTCTTGCACCTTTAATTTACATGAAATTCCAATTTCCTCAACACACAAGTTGCAGATACTTGTACTATCTTCTTGGTACTTTCTATTAAAGTTTACCTTTGAAACTGAGAGCCTTCTTTCATATATACAGGGTAAATCACTAAAGAACCCTTCTTTTCTGTATTTAACACTTTAGCTCTCGTTAACAAGCATCTACTCTAGGGGGCTGTTTAACTTAGTATTCTGGTGCTAAACACAGTATTAAAAATACTGGAATCTCGCATAAAGGAATTTACATGTTCATTTGGACACCAAAATCCATTACATTTATCAGCAGCTGAGTTACACTTAAGGGGCTATTTGAGTGTCCTACCAATACTTTCACTGTATGGTTGTCAGGAATGTAAAGGAAGACTTTCACCTCCTCCTTTTGTTTTTGCACCAGAAATGAGACAATATACTGCGTCTTTAGAGCAGCATAGGATATTTTTTTTTTACTATGCATGTTTCTTAGGCATTTTCCCAGTCATTCCTCTCCTGGAAAAATTTTGCTGCTTGTTCAGAGAACTATCACACTTGCTTACCACAAGAGTGGCTGTTACTGCCAAGCAATGAGACTTACTGTTACGTGTACTCTTTGTGTCCCTCAAGGTAAGGTGGCATGTGATGTGCTAATCAGCAATAACTCTCTTTGGTTTCAATCTCAGTTATTCTAATGTTGCACAATCTGTTTCAAACCTCTATGTTCCCTAAACTAGATCATCCTTACTTTAAAATACCAAGATGGGTTTCTGAAATTTTAAAGATCTTTACCTTTGCAATCTTGAGTTGTATCTGCTGTCAGAAAAGACCTTCTCTCTTAGTTTTCTTTGTTGTTTTCTTATGTTCTGAGTTTTCAGTTGAAATTAATGTAGCTGTTGACACCCTAATGGTCTACCTTGCTCTGTATGAGAGAATATGAAAGGTTTTACTAATGAATGACCACCCTGTTTTAGGGAAGTCTTGCACTGTTGCAATCAACAGACTGCAATTGCAACATTCGATAGGAATTTTATAAAGTTGATACATGGCCCTTGGATACTAAGTAATGTGTGTCCTTCTGACTCATGAAGCAGTGATTTAATCTGGTTTAGCCTTCTCCCTCTTATTTGTTAGTGTTTAATCTAAAATACAGAACTATAGAAAAGTAAATCCAGTAACATTGGTAAAATGACTTAAGATCCTTATATCAAATGTACTACAGAATGCAGCATATTATTGGAAGTTAAAAGTGTTGCTTCATTTCATGGGACTTTTTAAGAATGCTATATCATTTGCAGAAGTAAGAATACAGTGAACTTTTTTCTTTTATTGTGAAGAGAATGTCAATTTAAACTGTATTTTAAGCCTTCCATTCTCATACTCTGGTTCCTTTATATAAAGTATAATCAATGAAAATGTTTGCCTTTAACTTACACAGGAAATAGCTGTGAGGGAAGTTTTTTCTTCCATCACTCTGCATCTCACTAGAGACTCCAAATATAAAGAATACCTTTAGGTTAAGGTGGAACGCCTGGTTCAGATTCAAGGTCAAAGCTTCTGACTGTTCCTTGGGAGTTGTGGGTGAAAATGAAGATGGAAATAATTGAGTTGCTTTTTGTTGAAACTTTGTTCTCCACAACCACAAGGATATATCTATGGCTAGGACTGGAAAAAAAAAAATTCCTTTATATAGTCTACGCTACCCAACTTCCCAGCTATAAAAAGAAATTCTTTACAGCTTCTGAAGAGATGCCTCAGGTGCTTACCATATATAAAGAAAAGTATTGACTTCAAGAGGAAGTCAAATGTGATTTCTACCACTCCCTTTCTTCATAAGGTAGACTGGCAAGGAACATTTTTTAAAGATTTTTAGGGGAGGACACTGCACAAATCCAAAAGTAGTGCATTTGCTTTTTCCATTGGTCACATTTAACCGCAGCTAGCACTGGCTACTTCTTGGATAGGTTTTTCTCTCCCATGATTAACCAGTGAAGAAGAGATTTTTGCCACCTTTTATCTACCAACACCTCTCTAGCAGAACTTCTGCCACTCAAGTTCCTGTGTGTTAGCGTATGTTAGGAGAAGCCAACAGAGAGCCTGGCCACAGCTGCACAAGTGGCTACACATAGACACAATTCTTCTCAATTAATGTTTCTCCAGTATCTATTTGCTTGAAATAGTCTAGTCTTATCACAGGAATTTAATCTGTAGATTAATCCAAAAAAAGAAGTGGGTTTTTTTACTTCGTACAAGTTGCATTTAACGGATAATCATTCAACCTTGCTTATGTTGTTTCCTGAGGACTACTGCTACCATGAGAAAGGAGAGCAAATGTAGTTTGCTCTAAGATTCAAATGCTATATTCTTCTTTATTAAGTTTCTTATCCTTTGAAAAGATACCTTTTCCTTTTCCAATAAATGGATACCAGTTTGGCAAACAATACACATGAATACCAATAAAGAAATAGCTTTCTTGTTTCCTTAGACACTTTTGATCATTCTAATTTCTAAAGCCCAAGTTAGACGGCAATGTTTATTTGAAACTATGGCAATCAATTTCATTAATTCAAAACCACCTTTTTTCTTTTAAAAAACTGCTTTGGTCTTATGGTGAATCTTCTGAAGCATCACTTGCATGGAAAAGAAGGACTTTATATAGATACCTGACACAATGGAGTTCCTCTGTTATTTTTCAGAGAATGCAGAATGATCTAGCATGTTTCCATATGTAAAAGAGTGAATCCCATAAAAAGACAGGCCTTTCTGGTATCCAGCCTAATGGTCCTTGTGTCAACTGCTTTGTGGAGAATCATTACAGATTTTTACTTTCTTTTCCCACTAAGAAAATCAGAATTGTGTGTTGTCCTTGGGAATATCCCCAACTGTGAGCAACATAAGACTGTTGGTTTATAATAATCAGAAAATCAGGATAAGACAGTGAACATAATTTTGGGTAATCAGAGCTGTCATCAGATCTCATTGCTTTGGAGATCTAAGGTATATATGGAGGAACTGCTGCCTTCCAGAGGAAATAAAGGGCATAGCACTAAGAAATTACATTTTGCTTCTTCCATTTCACAGAATCACAGAATCTTAGTGGTTGGCAGGGACCTTTGAGATCATCGAGTCCAACCACAATAAAAAAAACCAATAATCTTGGGCACTAGAGCATGCCCTGAA
>KZ505813.1:563681-625194 GCA_002844005.1 Limosa lapponica baueri
GTCGAAGGCCTTACCAAAGTCCAGGTAGACAACATCCACAGCCTTCCCCTCATCGAGAAAGCAGGTCACATGGTCATAGAAAGAGATCAAGTTGGTCAGGCAGGACCTCCCTTTCATAAACCCATGCTGGCTGGCCCTGATCCCTTGGCTGCCCTGCATTTCATTTCCCTTTCATTAACAGCTTTTTGTTTACTTGTCTGCTTTTAAGATGTTAAATAAAGTTTCTAGGCCTGTCAAACCTCTCAGCATAATTACAAGAGATGGTATGACACTCAGTTCTTTAACTACTCCATACCTGTAGGAGCTATGAGTCATTAGCTCCTCTCAGATTGAAAGGAATGTTAATGTTACAAGCCCAGGAGAGGCATGCTGAAAAGTTGTGGTGGACACACACAGCCTGTGGTGTCAGTGACAGTCTTACAAATCTTTGCAAAGAAATGTTGGTCATCTTGGCTATGTTCACACAGCAAGATCTGAGAGTTTTTAAGTTCCTTGGTCTGGCCACATGCCCCATTCATGTCCAAATCCTGTATCCATGGAAGAGTTGAGCGTATTCCTCAATCTTTATCCGCAGGCTCCTTACTTGGAAAAGGAACTGGAAAAGGAGTGAAGCCTGGAAAAGGAGCTAAGATATGCTTTAGCCAGGTCGGCAGGGTCAGTGCTCAGGGAGCCAGGACTATAGACACAGTTACTGATATACCTCTGCAAGAAGAAAAACAGCTATGGCTTGTGGAATGATATCACTGCATAGTCAAATAACTGATACACGAATTTGGTGTGTGCTCCATTGCCCTTGGTAGTAATCATTGAGGAAATTTTCTGAAAATAAGCCAGTTTTTGAAAGAATTTTGCCCTTTTTTACCACACTAAGAAAGGTTAGGGATTGTTCATAAAGGCTAACCTTAGTTTAGTGAGGTTAATCTTAAATTACCTCTTTAATAACAGAGAGAGAGGTTCTGCCTTTTTTATCCATGAATCACACAGAGAGTCTAGGAGGATTTAGCCTCTAAAACACACTAATTTTAGACTCAGCAAACAGGTCTCCTCTACAGCTAGTTCTCAGGTCACCGAGGATTTCATAATTTTTCAACCTTTTCATTAAGAGGGACTGTAGTAGTAACAATAATTTTAATGAGGTGGCTGGAAGCAAACCATTGATCAAAATTTCAGCAGGAAACACCTCTGCAAAAAGCCTTTACTACGAAACCCAAATAAGTACAGTTTCTCCAGAAGTTCAATTTATAAGTGTCCTTATTAGCTGTTAGACATTAGAAATGCTGATGTTTTTATGATGTTTGCCTTTATCTATGCACTAGATCAAGTTTCAAATTTCATCTCAAATAGCAGAAAGCTGTTATTTGACATTTGATTCCCTAACTGCTATATGTGTATTTAATACATTGTTTAGTCTCATGTTGGATAAAGTCACTCAAAGAAGCACTTGGCAAGATCAGCATTAATTCCTGGCATAGCTGCCCCTCTTTTCCACTGAATCTTAAATACCAAGAAAAACCCTTCACTGACTTCAATTCTGGCACACGCTTTATGCAATTAGCCAAAACCCTTGCATATGGACCTCTTCATTTGTTCTGGTAAATAATGCATTTGCAATATTTGATCAACAGCAGCAAGATTCGCAATGCAAATTATTCAGTTTAGCAGAACCACACAGCCTCTTAATTAAAACCTTTTGCATTAACTACTTGAGCATCTAGGACAATCCATACAGAGTGCTCATTCAAAGAAGGAAGTTCGTACAGCCATTCCTCTAGAGCTTATTCAGCACTTTAGTTCTTTTGCATGTTTCAAACCCCCTCACATCATTGAAAATCAAATACAGACTTAAAGCCATTTTAATTTCAGAGCTTTGCTAAAAAAGGATGGATCTGAACTTGTTTATTAAACCGTACCCAAATGTCAATATTTCCCTATGATACAAGCTTAATTGTTCAAAAATATGACAACAGCTGAAAGGGTAACCAACAGTTAAGTCATTTCTCAGTCTAGAAATCAAGATAAAAGAAATACCACAAATGTATGCTTATTAAAGAATTTATGCTAAATTTATCTCTGGCAATAACCACAGGAACTTCCACGTCAAAAAGAAGAAAAAACCATTAATTCATCCTTTCTTTGTGGTACGTCTAATGCAAAATCACTATGCAAGATATAGCCCAAGTACTGGGTCTAATTGTTATGTAATGACAGGCATATTTCATGTTTGCATCAGTGAATGAGTTTCTGAAAACAGGAATTTTAACACATCCATAGCCTTTGGAGGGGTATAACGCCTACAGACTAGTGGGTCACTCCAACTTATAGAAAATTTTACATTGTCACTGCAAGTAAAAGTTTAAAAATTTGATTCCAGTTAAATGCCTAATTCAACCAAAAGGTTGTACCTTAGCTAACACATAACTTTCAAAATAACAGGATAAATTGCTTTTCTTACTGTATCAGAGCAAGATAAGTGAAATGGAATCTCCTTTTCAGAATTCTTTAATATTAGACAAATTTAATTGGTGAGCTTATCTTGTCAATTTTATCTGAGCAACTTTTAGCCTCGCTTTCTGATTGCCTCTCCAATGTAAATTCCTGGTAAAATAGTTTGGAATTTCTTTTTAAAACTGCTTTGCATTCCTTAGTAAACTTAAATTCCTACAAAATCAGACACAAGACTGAAATATTTGCTCTATTTTCTGATTGAATCCCATGTACAGTCAAATTTAAGATGTTTTCAATGTTCTTATACTTACAAGACAGAGTGGAATGTGTTTGCTTACCTTATGTTGTCTTGCTAGTGAAAACTGGAATAGCTTCCTTTTATCAAAGAAACAATTTAGACATCATCTCTTTTTTTTCTGAGTCTACAGTATATTTATGCATTTCCCATCTTACTTTTGAAATTCAGCTGTGAGCCCAGTTTTCCCATCTATGTAATATCACTGTTCTAGAGTAAGAGAATGCCTTCAGACAGCAGCCCCTTCTGCTTCCTTGCATGCCCATAACTCTGGAAATAAGGAAAGAACATCCTGTCAAAACATTTCCATCAGGAAATAATGGCTCATGCCCAAAACTGAAATTATATAAATTTTTTTGATACAGAACTATTTTTTAATAGTGTTTATGTCTTTGTGTGTTGGGCAGAAATTTACACAAGGCTGAGTGTGCAGGGGTTGGCTCAGACCGTTCTGACTCAATCCAGCCCAGTGAACAAAACTGTTTTCTTTCTGAAAACAAATATTCTAGCAATGCTTATTAGCTATTTCTGTCTCCAAAAAAGTAAGCATTTAAGTAACACTTCCAGCTCCTATAAACAGCAATTTCTAAGGAAAGTAAATAATACTGAAAGTTGTTTTGAATTCTAGAGAATGTTAGTTAACAGACATATCTTACTAACACAATGGATAAAAGCTTAAATCACGCACACAAACTCTGTATTCCGCAGTAAGCCTGTATTCTAAAGAATATTTTTTAATGTATGGCTTATGCAAAAGTAGAAAAAGTAGAAGTGTTGTGGGGAAAATTGTAGAGAAGGTGTTGTTATGGTTGTGGATCTGAAAAGACAAATACATTCCTAATTAGCTCTGTGTGGTACTACGTATAATAAATCCAATTTACAACAGAGGGATTTTCTTCAGTCTTGCATTAACTATACTGAAAGTTTCTTCTAACTCAGCCCCATCAAAGTGACTGGATAAGAACTTCTACTATTATAACAAAATTTTTACAGCTTCTTTTTGTAAAGCTTCATTGATTCCCTTAGGTTACATGAAAGCTAATAAGGACATCTACTTTAGGTTAACATAGCAGGTTTAAATTGAGTATGTTTCATACCTTGAAACTTCTGTAGACAAGTAAGATGTAATAATTTGTTTCTACATCCCCTGAATTCCTGAATTACTAGTCAACAGGTCTTCCATGAAAAAACTTAGTTTTTCCTACGTATTTTGAGTTTTATGTTTCTTTCCATTAAAGTTTCCAGACTTTCACAGACATATTTAGTTTGGCAGGAAGAATATGGTGACTCATAGACTGAAGAGATTTGAGAGCAAGCTACTGAAAATGTATCTAATTTCTTCTTGTGTAATTTGGGAGCAAGCTACTGATAGTATGTCTAATTTTCCTAGTTTAATCAGATGTATTATTGGCAAATATATGTCCTGAAAAAAAGCCATCTTTATTCCTTAAATATATAACTAAGATTAAATGCAAGAACACCATATATATTTGCTTTTAAAACACTTCTGTTTTTCTTATTGTTTCTGGCATTTTACTCTAAATCAATGGGCACTGAATGAAAACAGAGGTACTAGTGAAATAATTTGCATAATGACCCTACTTATATTTTGGAATTCAGATATATCAAAGTATTCCTTACTGATGTTTTTTGGTGGGGTTTATTTTCTTCTTTTTTTCAAGGGAGGATAGAGGTCTAGGAAGAATAGGTGATGTTATTTTACCTCTGCGATTCATATAGAGAAGGATAGATGTATTAGAAAAGCTCTCATTTGTATTTTATGTTGTTGACTGTATTGTTTCTTTCACCTCTTTTCAGACAAAATACTTTTAAATTCAGTTCTTTATAGACAGACAATCTCTGACATCATTTTCATTTATCCACATACAGACAAAACCTTCTGAATGATAAAGACTAAACAGAGCTAGATCCAATATACACAAGGAGGCTCTGGTTTAGATTAATTCCATCTACTTTTGGGCATGTAAATACGTTATCTGAGTTAGGATCCTACTCAAGCTCATTCTACAGAATGAGAGGAGTTAGAAACTTTCAGAGCTCTCATTAAGTTCTGAGTATCACATAGGACATACTTTTCCTTCTCCACTAAATTAAGCAAGGAAGCTATGACAATTGTAGCCTTAAGTTAGCTAAGTCAGTTTAGTAAGGACACTCCATTAAAAGCCTAAATTTTGGTGGGATGAAAAGCACACAGTGAAATTCAATGTGGAGATAAGGATGCACTCATACGGACCACATTTTAGATCAAAGTAAATCCAAGCTTATTTTAGCTGCCATGGTATAATATGGTTAAGCAAAGACCCAGAATGTGCCTTATGCAGGTAACACCTGCTCCTTTGGCCTTTAAGAACTCCCAGGCCTTAGTCTGACTAGATGTGAATCCTGTTGAAGAAAGCACTCCGCTCTCAGACAGTAAAAGTTGAAGGGAAAAGCTTTTCTATCTTTTCTTTCTTAATATAGAAGATAGCATATACTCTTACATGCCATAAGAAGTAACACTCCTTCATGTTTTATTCCTGTATAATGAAACAAGGTGCACTTATCCGTGCATAAATAAGGAAGCAATTTGTTACACTGTTGTTCACATGGATTCATTTCTCTTCCATCAATATACATGGCCCAGCAGTTTTTTAAGAAATTGACACAATAATAATATATAAAACCTAGAGTGACATCTGAATATAAGATGTCATTAAAGAAGCATTATCTCCATTGGAACACTCTGCCATAAAGTGTCAACATGGAGAAAAGACATAGAATAATGCTCAAGTACAGTTTTGAGATACTCATTGATACAACAGACATACAGTTTTGAGAAACTCAGGCAATCCAAAGACTTAAAAAATAGCTACTGCTGACTTAATGAGCTCATCTATAAAAGCAATAATATGACTGAAGTATGACAGAACCCTGCCTGAGGTTGTTAGCCATTAAATAAGTTAAATCAACAGCACAAAGTCCCTCTACCTTCCTTGCTTCAGTACCTCCCTCCATCCAAGGGAAGGCTTTTTAGGATAAAATATTACAAAAAAGTGTGTATCTACACTCACGTATGGCAGAGAAAAGAGAGACATTGTCAAGGGAAAGCTGATATGTACTATAATAAAGAAGGGACCAAAATGATACCAAAGGGGGAAATAGTGATGATAATAATCCAGGCTGGCCCTTTCCAGGAGTTTTTCTGCTTCATAATCCACAATCAGGAGTCCATGGATACTTACTCAAGGTTATCTGTTAACTTCAATTGGCTTCGGCTCAGTGCACTGAGGACAGCGTGAGTTAATTTGAGGAATTCTCTATGCTCACTAAAGAAAACATTGATCATTGATTTTCCTAGGTCTTTTGGCCATAAGTATCATTGCACCACAAATATTTTCCCTTGACTGGATTCCCACTGGTTTCTAACTAGTCATCTATTTTTCCTAAGAACTACCAGCTGAACTTCTGATATTTTTCCTCCTGTATTATAAATACAGCAAATAGAAGTTCCTTTGAGCAATCAATAGGTACTACTTGTGCCTGATCTGAAAACAGTACAGGCACATCAAAAAACTCATTTTTAACACTCATTCAAACCAACCTGAAAGGTTTGTTGTGTAATTTTAAAGCACATCTATCATTCAGGGTACTAACTGTTAAAAAGTATCAATTTTTCATACATAAGTGTTTGCTGAAGTGCCTAAATTGGTCTTGATTTTGTGGCAGGTAGATGGCTACATCTAGAATTCTAAATATTTAGAAGTCTAAATCTATTTTCAAAAATTATTATGAGTCTCATGAAAAGTCAGTGAGACCTTAGAGGCTCCTAGAGGCACATGAGGCAGATTTTCAATATTTTTTAGGCACTGAAGAGGCAGATGGACACTGCAAAGGTTTTTCAAAAGCAGCCATGTATCTAATTTCCACTGAAATCAATGACAGGTGGTCCTAGGCAGTTGGGGTTTTTTAAATCCTTCAAGGAATATGCCTGTGCTTTTACTTGCCCCAGTATCTTTGGAAATATGAGTCAGGGTCCTCAGGTACTTGGCTAAATTTTGCTTATGTACCTTATTGACTACTTGTGTAAAAGCTATCACTATTAAAAGCTCTTTAAAATAAAGAATTGGCATAATGACTTGGCTTCCTCTCTGACGTTAAACATACTAATACGCTTAGTATGAAATCTTCTTATTTCTAGCATAAATATGTGAGGCATCAGATGAAAGCTAATAATTTCCCAAGTGAGCTAAAAATAATGATGGCTGAATTTGAATAAATATTCTAAGAGGCATTCTGGAACAGACAGTTGTTAATAAGTACTGTAAATGCTACCTTTCTTCTGAACTCATTTGCAAGATGCCAAAGCCTAAACATGGACCACAAACAATAAGGGATAAAGATTGAACATGAGAAAAATTATAATCATTGCAGAAAGTTGGAGGCAATGAATATTTTATTGTTTACTTTGTCTTCTGATCAGGAAAAATATAGTTAAAAATCTCTCAAACCTTTAGGATGTCTTATTTTGGAGTTTCATGTTCTTGTGACTTAGACCTAGTCTCAATTGAAATGAGAGAGCACCTAAACTTACTGCAATAATTCTAAATACATTGTAATATAAGGACTAAGAAAATATGCAGGTTTTATTAAAAAGTATTAGTTTGTGTAATCACAAATAATGAAGGAATGTATAAATTAAACACACTTTTTAAGCATGTGCTGCCACTCAAAGAGCTTATTGAAAGAACTAGTGACTTAAGCTGTGTTCTTAAGGATCCCTTAAAATCAGGGAATATTAGCCTTAATTTTGGTCATAGTCCAATCGGTTTTACATTATGATACAGTCCATAACTGAATGACAAGAGTTTTTAACAAAAAATTCTATCTGTAGTTATACAGGATGCATACTTCTTGGGAGAAGCAAAAAAATCATTCAAATATTCAAATATTTATTTTGTCTTCACTATGTGATGGGTGATCTCATGCCCTATTGACTTCCAAGATCCAAACACTGCAGACAATAAGAATTAATATTTTCCTCATAAACTCCTCTAGAGTGCTCATCATAGAAGTATTTGATTGCAGCACTCAGACAAATACATTATACCCTACAATTTCCCAGGAAATCATCTGTTTCTCTAAGCATTTCTAAGTTGTTTCTTTTTCCCTAGTAATTGCATATCCAACTGGAGATGGCAAGGATTAATTTTGCAAAGTAATTTAAACATTTCTGCCAGTACTTTGTATGTTCAAAACAGAATACAAATGTCAGTTAATGTAACCTAGAGATGCAGTGAAGTAGTACCTTACACTTATGTAGGGAAACTGGAGCAAAAAAGCAAATCCAGGTTTTAAAACATGCAGCTGCAAGTGTGCCACTTGCTCAATAGTAGCTTTAGCATATACCCTATCCTACTTGAGCTAACAAAGCACTTGCCAAAAAAGCTGGAAACAAAAGCAAGGTGATCTTCCTCTCTTTTTGTTCAACTGTAAGCACCTTTCCAGTGAATCATTAGCCTCTTTTTGCTTTCATTGGAGCAACAGAAATTGCATCATCCTTGTGAGCTGCAGAAATTCTAGGGCAGCTGCTGTGCAGGGCAGCAGCAAAGCATTCACCTAGAATATTTTTTATTGTGAAGTGGCTGGTGAGAAATAGAATTTCGTGCAGAATCACTTAAATTTAAATTATTGAAATCTCTTGGTTAAGAGATCTGATTTTAGATTAAAATGTTAAAAATAATTAAGAAAGAACATATAAACAACTCTTTTCAGCTAGTGAAGGAGCTCAGGAAAGATGATACAGAAAAGCCCTGTATATGTTCACAAAAAGTTCAGCACATGTTCACAAAAAATTCATCAAGCGTTGTGATTGTGTAAACACCTCTCAGAGTTGTGCGCTAAACCTTCCGCTGGAATAAGTAATTTCCTTTCTTCAGTAAAGACAACATAAATTAGGCTTATCCATTCATGGGTAGTCAGTTGAAACTAGCAACTGGATGAGAATTCATTCTAGTAATTTTATGATGTCTTAGCAGAGACCACCAATGCATTTCTCAACAGTCACAGTAACATCATGTTTTTCACATACCAAGTTTTGTTGGCAATGGACAGTAATCTACTAAATAAAAAGCCACTTTACCTGTTAATTTGTATTTTTTCCTGCTTTCCCCATGCTGCATCAGTATTGTATGCAACACTTGGAAAGTTGTTTGTTCTGAACAACTTAAACAATAATATTTTGATAAAGTTTTCATTTTACTATTTCCCTATAGTCTCAGGAAATGGAGACACGTCTCAGAAAATTTAGACCTAATTTGTATCAACAATAGATTGTTTTCTTGCTGAAACGCCTACAATGACAGAAAACTTGTGGCTGAAGTAGGCAGTTGAAATCTGAAAGTCCTGTTTATTCTTATTTTGAGCCAGTACAGAACATCTACTTTTTCTTTGAACCACCTCTATCTCTTCAGTTTGCATTATATTCCTTATACCATGTTGAAAGCAGAATCATAATGCTGTTTTGAAATACGGTTTTGAACTCGTTTTAGACACAGTTAAACTACAATAATTTAGATGATGGCTACTTGATTTCAGTGCAGCAAGTTAGAAAGCAAGCAATTCAATGACCCCAAGTTCACTGAGATTGCTGGAAAATAAAAACAAGGGTTTGGAAGGCCAGTGCTTCAACATATAAAGAAATATATTGAATACTTCAAAAGACATAAAATTCTTAGAACTGTTGGACAGGCTTCTGTGTGTGAACTTTCCTGTCCAAGTGGCATTGCTAAATACCATGACACCAGTCAGAGGGTTGACATCATGTTGTTGTGTAACTCATAACCATAGCAATGTCACTTTTAAAAATGCATGATATGTGCATTCAGCGGCTTAAAATCTCAACTGTGTCAGATGTTAAATAAAGTACAATTCAGGAGATTTATTTTGAAATATGAGCTCTTCATATTTTTTTTCCTTATACGAGGAAAAGAAAATGTAAAGCTTCTTAAGCCAATGTTAACGCTGGAAGCTTGGATTCAGGCAACAGATGCAGTAAGAACCGGTTTCATCACCAAGATAACTCATAGTGATATAATCTGGTAAAAGAGCTAATCCTGATCATTTTAATAGGCGACAATAACCTTGAGCTTCTACATTACAAATGGACCACAATGCACCTAAATTATACATTCAATAAATACCATAGTACTCCCAAATTGCTGAGTAAGTGGTTTATGTATCAGTCCAAGTTAACAGTTTAGATTAGGCCTGACAACTACAAGTGATGGAGAACAGCACGTAACAGAAAAAGGGAATGTAATCCGCCTTTCCTTTTCTTCAAAACTAAGCACCCATCCGAAGAATCATTAGCCTCTTTCTGCTCTTACTGGAGCAACAGAAATTGCCTCATTCTTGCGAGCTGCAGAAATTCCAGAGCAGCTGCTGCACAGGGCAGCAACAAAGCACTGATCAGGAATGGTTCTTGTTGCCAAGTCACTGGTGATTGATAAACAGAATTCTGTAGTGCCAGGTACTAGTAAAGGGAATGACACGTACCCTTTGCCTCAAGTGACATGCAGTAGGCAGTCTCTGGTGTCTGTTACCTATCCTTTTAGCATAACAGTATATTGCAGCAGTATATATAATCAGTGGCATTCCATTGGATTCATTGTCCCTTTATGTGATCACAGTTATCAGCAGTGGTTCAATGTAGCCTTTCCCCTCTTGACGATCCACTGAGGAGTCCAGTAACATGGTTTTTATGAGGCATAAAAATATGAAATTAAGGCTTATTGTACCCCATAGGCTGCATACTATCAGTGAATTTTGAAGCTATGCTCCCAGAAGATAAAGGATGATATGCCCCTTAAAACACTGTCATCTGGGGTAGACTGAACTACAACTTCTTTGGCAAAGAAAAAAGGACCTGAATTTCTCTGGTAACAAATAACTAGATCACCATTTCTTCTTTCAACATTTGGCGATATAACTGCTCCCTAAAGCGCACAAGAATTCTGCGCACAGACTACTTCCAATATAAAACCCACAGCCACTTGATTTCTTGATAAAGAATCATATAATAGTTTGGGTTGGAAGGGGCTTTTAAAGATCATCTAGTCCAACCCCCCTGCAATGAGCAGGGACATCTTCAACTAGATCAGGTTGCTCAAAGCCCCATCCAACCTGACCCTGAATGTTTCAGGAATGGGGCATCTACCACCTCTCTGGGCAACATGTCCCAGTGCTTCATCACCCTCATTGTAAAAAACTTCTTCTTTCTATCTAGACTAAATCTAACCTCTTTTAGTTTAAAACCATTACACTTTGTCCTATCGTAACAGGCTCTTCTAAAAAGTTTGTCGCCATCTTTCTTATAAGCCTCTTGTTAGTACTGGAAGGAATGCTGCTATAAGGTCTCCCTGGAGCCTTCTCTTCTCCAGGCTAAGCAACCCCAACTCTCTCAGCCTGTCTTCATAGGAGAGGGGCTCCAGCCCTCTGATCATTTCTGTGGCCCTCCTCTGGACCCACTCCAACAGGTCCTTGTCTTTCCTGTGCTGAGGGTTCCAGAGCTGGATGCAGTAACTCCAATTGGGGTCTCACCAGAGTGGAGCAGAGGGGCAGAATCACCTCCCTTGACCTGATGGCCACGCTTCTTTTCATGCAGCCCAGGATATGGTTGGCCTTCTGTGCTGCCAGTGCACATTGCTGGCTCATGTCCAGCTTTTCATCCACCAATACCCCAAGTCCTTCTCCTCAGGACTGCTCTCAATCCCTTTATCACCCAGCTTGTATTGATACCAGGGATTGCCCTGCCCTGAGTGCATACATGCTGCATAAGATTATAGTGCTGCTAACCAGTTTCTCATATGTACAGAAAATGTCTTTATAAATTTTGCACCCATAGAAAGAAATGGTGAGATATTTAAATGCATGAGTCCAGCAGTACCCAATTCTGTTTAACACAGTCCCTTTCTGTGCAATCCACAAATCCAGAAATAAGACTTCAAAACACCAAAAACCTAACTAGTGTAAACTCTCTTTAACCTTTTATATTTCAGAGGACAGACCAAGTGCTTCTGTAGATAGGCAATGGATAAAGAAAAGCAGCTGGGAGGGCTATCGCTATTTCTAGCTCTGGGACTAACTGGCTTACATAACCTTGAACAAACCAATTTTATCTGTATTTGTCTTACTTTCACCATGTGTGAAAATGAGGCAATGATGTTTATTCACCTTTTAAATGCTTTTGAAATCCCCCAATTCATGTAAACATTCAGATCCATCCAAATACTATTTTTTAAAAGCTCATCTATATATAACTCAATCGCTAGAAGGGTTAAAGTTTTAAGCAAAATGCCACATTTCAGTAAGGATGAAAAATTATAGGTAACAGTCTATCAGACTTAGGAAGACAGTTCAGTAAATACAATAAAAATAGATCTGTTTATATAAGGGATAAAAATTGGCTACTACTTTCAAACTAGAAGTTAATGTATGCCATATTACTGCAGAGAATCCCTCAAGCCGTTTTTAAACAATACTATAACAGTTACATAAAACTTAATGGCAAGTTAAGTAGATCACCCCAGCAGGCCCTCTGCTTACTGCGAGTATATGGCACGGAGTTCATAGGTTACTTGAGACTCATTCTCCCAGCCAGCCAAAGGAGTCAAACAATAACACTTCTAGGCGTTGAAACACTTTTCCTTGGATTTCAGCAGAAGCAGATGTGGGGCTGACTACACACTGAACAAAAAGAATATTATGAAAATAGCATGGCAGCAAAAATATAACTAGGCTTGCAGTTTATCTGTAATCATCCTTGCCTTTCACCTTGACACTAACTTTCTAATATTACCCTCTTCATCTGAAGATCAGTGCAAAGCTTCAATAAATCGGAAGCTCATTTCTTCATGTGTGCTTCAGATTCCTGCTCTGAACAAATTGGTGCAGTGTTTCAATCTTCATTTTAGTTTGGGGTGTAAGTTCTGAGTCATCATCATTTAATTTTCTCCAAGCTCGTGTTTTCTGTTTTTCTTCCTGGATGTGTCATAACAACTGAATTGTACCACCCCAGTAAAATGGTAAAGCCCAGCAGACATCTGCCAGCAACAAAATACTGTGCTCTCACTCTAATTCCCCACACATCCCACTTTTCACACCACTTTCCCTTGCATCCTCTCAATAAAGTGGTAGAGCCTAGTAAGCATTTTCTTTTCACTCTCCACAACACTCTGCCAATGCTAACACAGAGATGAGGCAATAAATCAAAAGAGTCGCCTCAGAGAAGAGTGCACTTGCCTTGCATGCTCTTTTCCTAGCCCTGTTTCTATCAATATTCCCATGAGGTTAACTTCCCTGAAGTCAGTGACTTCCCTGCAGGTAGGATATCTGTCAATTCTGGGTCAATACTGTGTTAATGAATTGTGAAGGTATTCTTTTTCAGAATCACTATGTAATTTTGATGTGGGAAAATCAGTTGAGAAAAGTTTTACTCTTTTAAATTTAATAGAAACTTTGTTCAACAGTTTCCAGTATTGTTAAGGCAGGAACAATAGAAAAAAAACCCAACCCTTAGTCTGAGCTTTGGTTCCATCACTAATTTAAAGGAGTCAATACTCTAGTATGTTTCTTTTAAAAACAGTCATTATACATCAGAATTGTATGCAGAAGAGAAGGAGGCAAGAATTAGCAGTAAGAGATGTGTTACAAGCAAAGCAGAAACATTTCATCTGAAAAGAGGTAAAAACGATGAATCAAAAGAAAACATAATTTAAGACAGAGGAGCCTTTAAAAGTTGCTAATAAAGTTCTGTATTTGGCAGCTACCTTACCTGAACTAGGACTTTGATTCCTTTGAGGGTGAATCATCTTTGAACCAGGTTTCAAGGACAGTTCTCCTCTCACAAACGCACAGCACATGCAACTGCGACCAATTTTTCTTACCAGATCTGGGTTGGGCAGTGACTGCACTCTCTACTAGCAATTGCGTGTCAGTGGATAGCTATATAGGTATCAATCTTGCAGTCCTCGCTAGCACAGACTGTGGAGCATCTCTGTAGAAATACCCCCAGCAGACCACCTAACCACATCTTGTTTAACTTCAATCTCAAACCTCACCTCAATGTTGAGATGGGGAAATGTCAATATCAGGCAGCAGGTTCAGTTATGGCAAGCAGTAACAAATGATAGCAGCCTTTCTAAAGAGAAGGAGAGTTGCCAGATGACAACTCCTTGAAATTATCATGAGGGGAATAAAAAAATAAAAACACTTGTGGCAGCCCCACTCTTCAGAGAACTGAACTGAATAATAGTAATATTGGACTGATAAATACCTATGCCCACCTTTACAGATAAGTACCTCAGAACCTTGGAAATTTGCAATTTTTAGGTGAATTTCCACATGGAGGACACAAGTGCACATCTCTGAACCAAAGTAATTTCCTTTTTCCATCTTCCACGAATTCCACCTTCACATCACAGAAGCACAAGGGTTATTCAATAAAACTGACGTACACTTCAGAGAAGAGAGGGTTACGTTCTAATAGGAGCAAACCCATGTGGCTTCTAATCTTATTGTTGGAAATTACTCCATGGTTTTAGCTGCACCTTTCTCTATCCCGTTTTTTTACAAGAAGAAAACAAAAAGCCCCCCGAAACTTATCAAAGATGTTCCATTCTCAAAACCTGAAACTCAGACACTTAAGGTTTGGTGAAGTTACAACAACATTAAGGCAGAGATTAATATTAGAAAGTGTCAGGCAATCTGAAGTTTAGGTGTTCTTACCTGCTCCAACAATTAGTGTCAACGGCAATATTGTGGTGCCAAACAATAGTAATTTATATGTATGATTACCAAACTTCGTGTTCTGCTGCACAGTTGATGATAGTGTTACAGGATATTTAGTTTGCTTTTGCTGGAGTATTTAATTTTCACTCTCTTATATGCACTTTGTGCAATGACACAGGATGAATTGTTCTTTAGGGATTGGGCTGCCCCTCATTGATTCCAGCTTGAGCTATACCAGATGCCATATAGCCTAATCTTTCTTCTTCTGCATCCACTAAATGTGACTTTATATAATTGCGCCAAAGTACTGAGACAATAATGAATGAATGGTCCATGAAGAACTCTGGAGACATTTCAGCAATTTCTGTAAGGAAATGAGTCAAAAAGAATCTGAGAAAGATACAGGACATGGTGCAATAATGTCTGATTTCTTCTGAACAAAAAAAAAGAACAAGTGTCCTATCACTGATATTTTATCTTAAGCCAGTATGGTGTCTAATGTGAAAATTTACAATGTGAAATAATAAATTAAGAACGTCTGTTCTATTAGGAAACAAATACAGTACTCAATAATTACTAACAGCTTCAACGCTAAAACATTAACAATATGTTTGAATTTTTAAAGACTGCATTTCGTAGCAATTTTACAGCGTATCACTTTGAAAGACCTCGTAGATACTTGCCAGATGTGATACAGTGGTAGAGGAACACTGCAGCAGACAGCTTATTTATCCTTAGATCACCCCACTCTTTGTCTCTCAAACCAGAGAAATTATTTCTGAATTTCCTAATGATTTTGCAAGATAAACAGTGAAAATTAGTAGAGCTAGAAATTACCACATTAAAAGGAGTATTATATTCTTTAATTCTAGTGCTAAGAACATAAACCTTTCCTAAGTCCTACTTATCAGTACAATGACGTCATCCTGGAGTAGGGGAAGGATAATCTTCCTTGTTGCTGCATTATTGAAGAATGACAAGGAGTTCTGATAAATATACTGCTCCTCATGCATATAAGTTTAATTACAACCGATACTAAATAGTCTTTTCCATAGGGTGGAACGTACTGTGGATTTTAAAGACCACATATTGTTTTCTGTATTTCTAGTATCTTTTCTCCCTACAACATGGCAACATGTTCCAAGCATTTTTCAATGCTCCCTCTCTGCTCTTTGCCTTTACTCCACCAGCTGTCGCTCCACTGACATTTCCCAAGCATGAAGCTGACAAAGAGCAGGGTAGGGCTTAAGTGCTTAAGCTGAGGAGATCAGTAGCAATATTTTAAAATATCAACATAACTCAGTGTTTTGGGAACAATTTCTGTTATCGTTAGTTGAACGGAAAACACTGTTTACTACATAACCTCTTGCGCTGAATACAGTTCAGTTATTTTAGAAACTTAAAAGGTTACTAAACTACAGTACACAGCTATTTTGTCTGTAAATTTCCTGTTTTTCTATCATAATATTTCATTTAAACTAGAAATGAAGAAAACCTAGCCTGATTAATATTAAGACATTTCGGTATAAACAATTAAGAGAACTATTAATAATGCAGAAAAGAGGCCAAAGTACAGATATTTGAGAAGTGTTTTACTTTCTGATTTGCACATCTTCTCTACCAACTTATTTTTCAAATCCCAGAACTGTGCTTACAGGTCAAAATGATCTGAAGTTCTGGTCTAAAAAAGGTCAAGTGGAGTTATCACATGGGGGTGCCTTCCGCCAACAGTTAAGCTTTCTTGTCATTTTCTAGTTTTTGTCTGTTATTTGAACCACTGTAGTTCAAGATCCAAATACTGACAGGAAAAACTATTGCAACATGCAGAGCTAGCATAAGCATTTTCTTCAACCTGTAAAATTCCTGGTCCCACTACTGAAATTAAATTAACTCAGCCATTCCAACAGCAGAAAGACAAGCTGGCGTGATTTTCAATAGCCTCCAAAAATCTTACCTAGTGTTCATAATTTTAGGAAATTTTCAAGGTAAGATTTCCAGTTTGCCATCTGGCTTGATTATAGCATTTACCACTCCCATGTGTATCTATAAACCGAACAGGGAGCGAATCTTATCTTCTCTTTGTTCAGAAATAGTTCCCACGGGGTTTCTGCTCTTCCCACATTATGTGCTAAGAAGGCGGGAAAATGATCACAAGCCTCTCTGATACTGCTCATGAGGTGACAATACCATGATACTCAGAAGCAATTTCAGTGGAGACACAAAGAGCCTGTTATGTCCTATAGTGTGGACATACCCTTACACTGCAGCATGTTTCCACTGCTCTGACTTGTAGGTGCTGCCACGCTGCTAACCAAGGGTGAAGGAGCCCTCTAGTGTAAAAAAGAAACTGAACCTACTGCCCATATTTTGCACACAAGTAATGCAGCAAAACAATGACAGCAATGCCACTGTCAGTCTCCAGGCATTCCAGCAACACACACTGGCCAGCAGGTGCAACAATTCTGAAACCTCCTACATCTCAACACTGAAGGGAAAAAGGTATATATCCTTCCAGCTGGTCTTAAGGGGTGTTGCAGGTAATGAGATTTCCGGGCTAATGTGTGACTGGCCATAAAACCAGTCTTAATTGATGAAGGAATCCAAAAACTCAAGAATGATGCAGAAATAAGCTGCAGTCCCTGCCAGCTAAACATTTATTTAAATTTTTCAGTAGACCTTGGCTTTAAGAACAGTTGTTAAAAAGCATTTAAAGGACAGAAAACCTTTTTGTAGACCCTGTGTCCTAGGGCAGATTTTATCTATTATGTGCTGATCACTCAAACCTTCTGGAGGTGTAACCACTTCGTTCTATAGTATAAATGATACCCAGGAAATTCCAGTGCTCGGATCTATTTGTTAGTGATGCAGCTTCATCACAACAGCTCCATCTCTTTATCTTGCATGACATAGAAAAAAATTTCCATATATATCACCACAGCATTTAATTCATGTAATATTCCCATAATATATACACAGTTGAAGACAAAAAGTCATTGGAGAAGCAGCCTATGTCTTTGTGGTATCTGTGCTATTCTATGAAGACACTGCATAGAAGCTGTTGGCAAAAGACCACAGTTATGCAAGTAAAGAGACAGATACATTAAGAGAAAAATTAGAGATTCAGTCCCACACAGGTCAATAATATGCAGCTATTTCCTGCATCAATACTTTTGGTTTATGCTTTGTATCACTAAGATGATAAAAAAATAGCAATACAATGTTGATTGTATTTTATTGTCACTAATTCTAAATGAGATATATGTTAAATTTATCTGGTCTAAAGAAAATATTATTCTAAAGTTGTATAGAGAAAACCATATGCAATAGCTTATTTTTGTGTTTTTAGTCTTTAGAGTGATCACAGTTGATTGCATAGCAGTTTTATGATGCTGGGTGGAAAGTCAAAACAATTATGAAGTTTAAATTGATAACAACTTGTTTAATGCCCTGCTGTCTAACTGCTAGAGGGATAAACAAAGAATACCTAGAATGCTGGAATGAGTTTAGGAAATTAATTAGAAAAGTTATGAAGTGATATTAGAAGAAGACAAGTAATGCATGAGAGGCATAAGCAAGTGACAGATGAGGAGAGATTGCAAATAATTAAGCAAAATCACAAGAGATGCAGTTTAATCATTTAGAAGCAAAGAAGAGAAAACAGACCCATTTTAGACAAATAGAACTGTAAAAGTGACTTCATTTTATTTCCATTTAGGATTTTATCCTGGATGCTAACCTGAAACTTTTCTGAATCTCACAAATGCGGAAAATGGGTTCTGCAAAACTAAAGTATCACCCTGGTTAAGGGCCTTGTGCTGGAAATCTTACGTGAACATCCACTCTCACTAAACTTGCTGAACTTATCACTTCCGGACAGGCTGCACAGCTTCCTTGGGTTATTTTGGCACCTCCTTTTCTGGCTAGCAAAGAGGAGTTCGAAGGAATGCAAAATGAAAAACAATGGGGAAAAAAAATAATCCAACTTTTCCAAACCACAGAAAACTTTAATTTGGTATACATTTTGACCAAAGGTTCAGTGAGAGCAATGGTCTTATTTTATCCAAAAATCACTCTCAATGGAAAGAACTCTAAAAAGTTGCGGTACGGAAAGACTAAGAGAAAGAAATACTGTACTGCTGACATCTGCATCCGCACTCAAAGCATATAAATAGTAAAAGTGCAGGAGGCTGCAAGTACTATCACAAATAGCACTTTTAGGAGGCAGTGTCAGAGGAAACTGTATAGATTATTCCACTTTTTAATGACATTTGAGTGGACAATGGCAAAATTAATTTGAATATGTTATTAGAAAAACCCACTTTTTAACGGCACATATATAATATCTGAAATGATTTAGCCTCCCCTGGACATTTGCCTATTCCTTTAGTTGTATCAAATTAGACGGTAGAAGCAAAGAAGAAGAAATTACAAGGATTTTGGTGTTTTGGTGATTTTTTGTGTAGAAGTATTGTTTTCTATCCTCTTTGATTTGGTTTATATATGTCAGTATCAATTTTAATAGAAGGATTAACTACAACTAACTACTTAAGGATAGTTATTTGAAAATATTTGTGATCTTATTAAGTCAAATTTTGGGTACCAACAGAGTATGCCTGAACATAATTTCCCTTTGTACAGCTTGACTCTTAATGTCATATTTGAATACTGGATTATTACTTTTAAATACAGCTAATTAACTTGTAACTACAGAACTAAATATCTAAAGACTCAGAATAAAAACATTTGAAAAGGTCTAAATACTGATGCTTGTGTCCAAGAAATATTTTCAGACACAACTCAGAATCTATGCTTTCAGATGATCAAAAAGCTTTCTTCAAAGTCCTCCAGGCTTTGAGTTTTATTAGCATTTAAAGGAATAAAAATTGAGTAATAGGTGTTGAAGGCTTGAGAATTAAAAATGGCTCTGACTTCTAATAACTAATACAGGAAAAAAAGAGATCTTTAGAAACGCATTTCAATAGAATTACTTGGTTGTACTTTCTCATTTTCTGTGATACCATGTAAGCCCTCCACTGGCCAAGTATGCTCAAGGCAAGTATTTTTTTTATTTTTCCAAAATACCTTTTTTTTCTTTTTTTGCATAACTACCATAGCTTTTGAGCAGGGATAGGCTCAGCGTGATGAACTGGATGTCATGATGTGCAAAAGCACTGGCCCAGCCTTGGGAAAAACAATTTTGTAGATGGAAGCACATCTAACAGAGTTAGCGTTTTCGCAGTTACCGTTAAGCCCACACATTAGTACACCAATAAGATAAATGAAAAAGTCTACACCATTGTAAGCATACTTGTTCATCCTACTTCTTTTCTGCTGAACTGGGTTCCCTTGCTTAAATGATTGTGGATGTGGGAAGCTGTGGCTCAGAAGAAGTCAGTGAGCATGTGGCATTTAAAAGCCAGATCAACTTCAACACTGCCACAGCCCTTTTAAAGTGTATAGTATTCCTGTATGACACATAGAACAATCCTAGCGGAACAAAAGGACAGCAAGATTGTCAAATAAGAGAAGCCATTGAAAAATATCTTTAACTGATGTGGAGGTTTCAGTCATTAATCAAGTCTAAACAAGTTGGAAATGAAATAGTAAAAGAAAGGAATAATTCTGGTTACTTAGAAAACCTTCTCTTTAAATGGAAATGGACTTATAAGACCTTTGAACTTCCCTGAAAAGGCCATTGAAACTTAGCAAGTGAGAAATTTACTCAGAAACCACATTCCCTTTAAAAAATTGTGACTGGAGAGGGCATTGTCAGCCCTGTAAAAAAATAACTTCCTATTTACTTCATAAACCAATTTTACTGCCTATAAGCACTTCCGTTTTCAATGATCCTATGGAAACTGTAGTTTTGGTATTTAAGTTGTTATACTGGAACCAACTTCTCCCTGCACTATACCAGTGTTCTTTTACAATCCCCCTGCATGTCTTCAGTAATAACAAGGTGAGCTGGATGGTCAAGGAGAACGAGAGCAGTTTCATTTATTATTCAGCAGTGACTTCTTTTCTTTATGTTCCTGCCACTAGAACGGATTCTCTTAGCTCCTATTGCAGTATTAAATCACTACAGAATGGAGCTACAAATGGTAGAAAACCAGTGTGAATGAAAGGTGAATCAAGCACAATGGTATATTTTTGCTGGGTTTGGATCTGGTTTTGTTTCCAGACACAACTCGCTGTCCCTTTCTCATCCCAATGACTTCATTCTCACTCCCTAATGACTATGTACTCCACTGGAAAGTTACACTTCTTTTATCTCGTTACACAAGTTTAACAGGAGCATCATGACCCCAAAGGAATGTCATTTCAAGATTAGATTTTTACATGCCCTACTGACTCAAGGTTAAAGGAAGACAGGTATATGGTTAAAGCATTGGCCTGGTACTTATTTTGATGTAGGTTCAGTTCCTGGCACTGTCACAGACTTTTCCTGTGCAAATAATTGGTAGGTAGATTCCATAAATATTACTCAAAATTAAGTACTGTCTTTCTCTGCAAAGAGCTGTTTTAATTTAGGATAAAGTACTGTTTAACATCAGTGAAGATAAAAGAATCTGTCTCTTAATCTTTCTGTCTTAATTCCTTTTCTGAATGTAGCGGTTAATTTGTCCTTGCTAATCAGGAATCTTGTAAGTCAATCTTCACAAGCAAAAGTATCCTGATATGCCAAAAGTAGCAGATAATCAAAAATAAGTTCTCTGGAAAATAATTCATATTTAAAATGTTGGCCATGAGAAAACTGCATGCTGGACTTTTATCAAAAGCATTAAGTCATCTTACCACGTTGAAAGTAATTTTTGAAGTAATTTAAGTAATGTCATTCTGACTTGTATAGAAAAGTTCAGTAACTGACAGTCTAAACAAGATTCAGACAATACTGCACAGGTACAAAGCTGAATCTTGCTTATTCCTTATGCTCTGTTGATGCACCGTTGCAGAATGTTGGATGCTTCTTGCCGACAAAGCCCTTGGCAATGATATCAGATCTAACTAAACAGAGCTTATAGCTCTAGAGCTTAGAGCATATTTGAGTAAATCCACTGAACTGGATTAGACAAAAACTTGTCAACTGCATTAGACAAAAATAAAACTAGACTAAGTGAGAAGTGGACCAGGCCCTTGCTGTTATCTCCTTTCCCCCTCCTGCTTTCTTTTCTATTGTCACCCTGGTTTCTGATAAGGGAATGAAAATTGTCTGCCTCTATAGTAGATGACAGTGGCCTGCTCTCAACTGATTAACCCTCCTGTAAGCACAACTGCTGCATCAACAGAAATAAAAATTGTAATGTGTATCAATAGGTACACTCCTGGATAGTGTGAAAGGTATTAGTCAGGAGTTACTTAATGATACAGCCATTCACACCTTCTGCCTCTAACCAGATGGTGATTCCGAAATGCAGGAACAAGAGTACCATGTTTGCTATTTATTATTAATTTCTCAGAATTAATTAACAGCTGAGAAAGAGTACCTATAGAGATAAAAATCTTGATTACACAGTGCAAAGCAATGTACTGCTTGTTGCATGGTCAGTGGCATTAACAGCATAGCAATGCTTCGTACTGCACATCAGTATTCTTTTGTTCTTACCTCCTTCAAGGAATCACATCACATCTGTTCCCTGCAAGTCTTTCTAGATGCCATTAAGATAGTATTTACTCACTGAACTGTAAGGTTGGAAGACAAAGCAAGTGATTGTTCCTTACCAGCCTGATACAAAGCCTACTAAGGGCAGTGGAAGTCTTTTCATTGACTTTAACAGACCTGGGATCAGGTTATATATAAGTAGCTTCTGGCACCTAATTCATCAGGACATAATCCTGAGTGCACTAAAAGATTTCCCAGTGACTTCAGTGATACTAGGATTTCACCCAATTATGTTTTTTGCATTGTTCTTCATTTGTTAATCCAAATAAAAGGCAGTTTTGTAGTGGCTACGGGATAAGAAGGGTATGAAAGGTCCTATCATGATTGATAATCCTTTCACCACACACAAGGGTAAGCAGTAATTATTTACTGTTAGAGCACATACAAGAAGAAGAGAGAACGTATTGTCATTATGGATGGATGACTGGATTACCATTGTTCTTGATGCACTAGGGGGGCAATATTCAAATGTAACAATGACCTACTGGTTTCTAATTATCTTGTCCCAAACCCTGATAAACCTGGCTATTCTTGCAATAGTGAATTTCTTTCCAGGAAAGCATTTCCCTTGCCAAAGCATATATTTTTTGGCAGCATCTGGCACTTTCCAGCTCTGGAATCTGACGTAGGCTTGTAAATTGTGCTAGGTTGGCAAGGTTTTCACCCTCTAGAGCACTGAATTGGTGTAAAATAATACATTATATTGTTTCCCACTCTTTCTGCTATTTTTTTCCTCAAAAGAATTCTAAACTCTGAAATTTCCGTTTTGTATCCTAATGCAATACTCACAAAACTCTAGGTCTTTGTCTTCACACGTTGCAACTGGCTTAGGAACTACTGTGTGAAGCATAATGGCTCTATCACATGCTCAGTGTACTTAATGGCCTCCAAAGCAGCGTTCCATAAAAAGGGCAGAGTACAGTGCAGCTATATGTGAGAGGAAATTGTTACAAGTGCTGTACTTTGGAAATAAGTTTAGAGGAAGAGGATTTTTTTTTCCAATTAAATACACAATGGAGAAAAATATGCTTCTGAAAGCATATTTCTAAAGGAAAAAGTTACTTTCTTCAACTGTGTGGCAGACTAAATAAACACAGACATAAATTAAAAAAGAAGACAACTTTTGGAACAAATCTACATTTGTGAGCTAACTGATGTTAAAGAAGTGAAATAGTTGCTTTACTCTCCATTTGAAACCTCAAAGAGTTTTCATTCTTTCATTAGGTCCAGTTTATAAATCCTAATTATTCAGACAAAACACTCTGTGAAGTCTTGATAGATTTCTCTTATAGATTAATACTGAGTGCCTATGCTTTCTCAGTCTTACTCACCTAGAACTTCAGAGCAATGAGCAAACATCTTGCCTTAGACTCAGTAATTAATGCAACACAGTATTCCACAAAACAGTAGCTCTAGTGCAATATCTCAATATTAACAAATGCATATGCTTTCATAAAGATTTTACTTGTGCATAATGATAAAGCTTATCCTCTATTCTCATGCATATTAAATTAGACTTCAGAGCTAGAGCATTCACTCATTGAGCATTTATAAATGCTAATATATGCTCATTTTGATGAATACAAACAAAAATCAGTCTAAGCATAATTATTTTTTGGCACTAACAAAACATTGAAGGAAAATGGAAGCTAAATATTAAATATTATAGCTTCAAAATGTATGCAAATTATTTACATGAAAATCAGATTGCCTACTTTGCAATGTTTAAACCTTGAGGTATTTCTGTTAAGGGACTTTACAACAGTTCACAAGATTTGTTGTTTGTTTGTTTGTTTGTTTTAACAATTCATAGAAGTATCAAAATACAGGCATTTCCTGCTGATTGAATATTGACTCATAATTTTCCAGAAACTCCAGAGTATCCTCAAGAAGTATTACCAATAGAACTTTAAACTGTCTAAGATCATGAGATGAAAAGTGATACCAACAATCTCTTATTTTGCATATGCATGTATTTATAATGCAAAAATAGACAAGAATACTAGCCTGATATATAGAACATAGTTGAAGAGGTATGGAGATACATAATTAAACAGTAGACTGGCTGGTGTTCTTTTTAGAATAATATGTGTCATTGTATTTAACTGTTAAAATGGAAATAGAAGAGAATGACTTTGTATTCCCCCAGTGACATACATTTTGCGATTTAGGACAAATCACTTTCAATGGAATTCATTTTCTTTGACTTCAGTTACCTAGAAGAAGTTGTGCGTATACTCTAAGACTAGATCAAGTATCTTTATCTGTAGTCAATGCCAGAACATGGGCTCTTCCAGAGAACAATTCATTTCATTTTAAGCAAAGCATTCAAAACAGGAATAAGTCACTCTCCAGACACACCTACTTGTTGACTTGACTATCTTAGACTAGATCCTTAACTTTCAGATAGTAAAGCTGAGTAAAATCGATCTCAAACAGCATCCTTAGTCTTCTGTGCCACCATAAGGCATATAGTACATACAACTCAAAAATACTCCAACCACCAGCTCCCAGTCTGGACCTAGCATGCAGGATATGCTTGTTCAGTTCCTACATTGTAATATAGCACCATCGACTCTCAACCTTGTTGTTCAGGCCACAGAAAAAATCTGACTGAACTACTGCTTCATAGTATGCTTACATACATCCAGACACTGTAAGCCACAAACTGGACACAGTGGTAAATGAGAAAAAAGGTTTGTCATTACACTTCTCTGGAGGATCCCTCACAGAGGTACCCTGAAACTGCTATCAATGCTGCAAAATTTTACAAATTATATTATCCTGATGTTTTGATAGAAACATTTTGAGTTTCTCAGGACAAGATTATAGTACACTAATAGGTCAATAGCTTTTCACATTACTTTAAAAGGTGCAGTTATAGCTGAAGATTGACTCTAATAGCAGGTTAGGAATAAGTTCACTGTTTTTCAGATTTAAAATGTTTTCCTGAATTACAGTCTAAATGGCATTCTTGGGTTCTATTGCTGGGCTAAAAAAGACATATGTACAGCAAATCTAAAGACTTATATAAAAGCTCCAGGACTCAGTATCCCAGTTCTTCCTAGAGTCCTCTAAACAGTAGATTAACTTTCTGTTTATCCTGGGCTATTTCTCATGTAATTTCCTAACGTTAATTCTACAACAGCAGATTATCATTCTCCACAGAATGTCTAGATAGTTTGGCAACTGAAACTTTTACCATCCACCTACACCAGCGCTTCTCACATTGAAACCATCAGCAGAGCAGAACCAACAGCAGCACCAGTGGGATATTTTGGAGGGAAGGGGGTGGGGAACAAAGAAATCAAGTGTAAACAAGCCCTACTGAATTACTCCACTGACTTTGCATTATTTAAAGGGAAGTGCTGTTATTACAGAAGCCAGCTGTTTAACTATTGGAATCCTGTACCTTGGCCTGCTTTCAGGGACTTCAGAACAGTGTGACTAGACTTTCTATCTGCTTGTAGCACATGGAAAAAAACATTCACATATGTGGTAGAGAAGATTAAATGGGAGCCAAAAATTCTATTAAGTAAACTTTGACCTACATGATATGAAACCTCTTTTGAGCTAACAACTAACAAAAAAGGAAAGAAACCTCCAAGGAAATCAGTGTACGTCAGCAAAAAGGAATGCCTAGGACTGTTATATGTCCACAGGCAGCACTTTGAAGGTTGAGTAAGTATAAGGGACTTTTTGATAACAGCTGGAAGGCAGCACTCCAATTGTGTCAGAAAGATGAGGAAGAACTATATGGGTGCCCAGTATACTGACACAGCAGGATCAGTCAGTATTTTAAGGCAATATCATAAAAAAAAATTAAGGAACAGTGAACTGGTATTAAATGTGCAGAACATGTTTACTAATATGATTTTGGTCTAGAAATTAAAACTTAAGTGCTTAGTTACGTCAGTTCCTACGTAGGAGAGCACTCAGGCATGTTCTTACTGTTGAATATGTGCTTTAGTCCAACAGACCATGTAGAAGCTTGAACATTTGCCTAGATCTAAGTGCATAGTTTGGTAACTTGATGAACTGGGACCATCTGATCCTGTAGTCCTTCCAGAAGGCGACGGGCCAAATGCTGATAATATCTGTAGAAGTATTAGTATCTCCTTGTAATTCTTTATCTCATCTTTGTCTGTGATAACATCTTTTATATACTGCAGCATTTAGGAGCTCAGCAGCAATTTAAAATTTATTGGTTGAAATTAATTTAGACATCAGATACTTCTCAAAAGTAGAGTACACAATCATGTCTTTTTACTTAGTTTTTGCTAGTCTTACTGTCAGAAGACATCATACACAAATACATAAGTGATGTTATTGAAAGTTAGAGTACATGGCTCTAGTTCCTCTACTTTATGTACCATCAAAGAAAAATCAACATATTCCTGTTGAAATGACTGTATTTACCAAAAAGTCATAAATCTCATACAAGAAATTATACTGACAAACTGATAGAATGCTATATAACCCATTGTATGTCATTGTCTTTTCTTATGTCTTGAATCAAAAATAATTAAGGAAAGAAAGCATCAGATTATATAATTGTGCTAAATTTAAAACTGCAAAATAGAAGCAAAGTACAGGCTCAACACAGACAAATCAGAAAGAGCTATTGATCCTTAAAAGAGATGAAACATTTTCCACAACAAAACAAACCAATCACTTCTACCAACCATTTCATCTTTGGCTTTAATCATGACAAAGCTAAATGTTAAACATACTAAACAACAAAATTTTGTGATCTTCTAAACTTTACATTTCATTTGACTATTTCCTTTATAAGCCCTTCATATATCAAAAAATGCCACTATTAGTCATTAGTGCCTCTTAGAAGATCATTCTGACCAAAACGTACCACTGAGAAAAAGTGCCCCAGTAAATGCTCTACAGATTAGATAATCGGCTTCAGCAAGGAACAAGGACGCTTATTTTTGTAATAGATTTTACATGATAAAGACATTTATAATCTTGCTACTCATGGAAGGAAGATTTCTTCTATCAAATTCTGTTGTTAACTCATGGAAGTTCCTGGCCAACACATTTCATACTATTGATTCTAAATTTTGTCACCTGGAGGTAATATTATCTAACTAGCATGAATGTCTTGATGAACTAACATTTGTAAGATTCTTAGAAACACAAAATATTATAACAGTCTCTTCTCCCAAGTAACAAGTGAAAGAACAAGAGGAATTGGCCTCAAGTTGCACCAGGGGAGGCTTAGATTTGATATTAGGGAAAATTTCTTCACTAAAAGGGTTGTCAAACAGTGAAATGGACTGCCCAGGGAAGTGGTTGAGTAACCATTCCTGGAGGTATTTAGAAGATGTGTAGATATGATGTTTAGGGACATGGTTTAGTGACGGGCTTGTCAGTGCCAGGTCAATAGTTGGACTTGATCTTTTCCAACCTAAACAATTCTGTAATTACTTAAATCTTTTATTGGACTGATAGAATTTTTTTTTCATTGGCAACTTCTTTTCTAGGCAGAAAGGTCATGATAAGACAGATGAAACTAACCAGTGAACTGTCCATCCATATTTTTACTCTTAGCAGTAGCCGGAGAAACAACCAAACCTCCATGTCTGTTAGTTGCTATGAAATACCATTTAAAGGAAAATATTTGAACAGAAGCTTTTAGAGTATATTTGTTTATGCAAAATTGGCAGACTGAGAAAAGTAAGCTAACTGATCAACTATTTGTACTTAGCGGTCAGCTGTATCTATTAGGAAGAGTTACACCTGCATATCCAGGAACAGGATTTGCCCTTCCATGTTTTAAATGGGAGCAAGACAAAATGTGGAAGAGCTCTGAGTATCCCTCACCATAACAACACTCCACATTTTATCATGACTGCTAAATTTTAAAAGTATTAGGCTAAGACAGCCTGATTTACATACATTAGAAAAATCTCCAGGGAAAAGCTTGTATTTCTACTATAACTCAGTGAGGGAAAATAGCCTGGAAAAAAAAAAAACAACCAAGACTTTGTGTCTTAATATCTATAATACTTTTCAGTGAGACATAGAAAACAACACACACACACAGAGAAAAATCAAAATATTACTGTAATCTTCTCCTGGCTTGCGGTTCTGTTCAGTCTTATGAAACAAATAATTTAGCAGGCAATGTACAGTATAGAGGCCCTCAGTGGATTGCAATATACTAAGTAAGCATGTTTTTCTTTTTGTTTAATTTATAGTCCCTGGAAGAAAAGACATTTAAAGACCTATTGTCTGGGTTTACAAAGCTCATAGGGATAGTTATTTCTTAGCTGACTGTGTTGCTGGCTAATACGTTAGGCATACTTTACCACTAGAGGTCTTTCCATTTATGGATATACTAAGGCCTCAAGGGTTCTTCATCAGTGGACATATGTTTTAATCACAGAGAATTGCAAAATGCAGTGTTGTCTTCAAATTGCCAACTGCAGGACAAGTATACGGATATTAATCTAGAATTTGCTGTATAAGCATTGGAGGCAATAATTTCCCAAAGAGAAACTGAATTTTCATCTTTTTTGATACCTTTATCCTTTATCTAGTTTGAGTAGTTTCTTAAAATGTAAACTCCTGCCAAACTCCATGAATAACAGATTTTTTTGGTCTCAGTGATAAAACCAAAGGGGAAAAAAAAAAAGCAAGAAAAAAATTGGTAGAGCTGACTGAATTGAGTTACTTCATTTTTTGGATCTTGGTGCAATTTTCTTTCCTTTTTTCCATATTTTTGGGTTCTTAACCAATGTGGATCATTCTGTAAATGGAAACATTTAATGCTGAAACTGTCAAAACAAAACATTTAACCTTTTCAGAATTTTACTGTCTGAAACCAAATTCTACCAGAACTTTAAAATAGATGTAGTAAGTAAACAACTGCTTTTTTTGGCTGAATTTACCGTTCCTTCATTTTTAGTTAGTCATAACAGGGCAACTGCACATCCAACTGGGCTGCATAGAAACAAACCCAGGAAATAATGGGTCTGTAATCTTTGCATAGTATATCAGAGAAATCAACAGTTACTAAAGAAATCATAAATCACTGAGAAAAAAAAAAAAAGAGAGAAGAGTATAAGAGTGTCTATGAATAAAAATGTGACTCTTTATTGCAGTTGAGTGAAAAATGCAAAACATCTGCCAATCCAGTAGTTTCTAGAGATGCCCAGTGCAAACACCAAACAGAGGAAAGACTGTGTTATGTCAGTCCCATTTCCTATCTTGTGTAAAGCTATAGAATGGAATACTTTCTGCTTTTAACTCTTCCATAAGCCATCTTCCTATTTTTGCGGCATTTCATTGGTTATTGTGTTACTTTATTTCCTGCTTCCCACTAGTTTCTGAGCTTGCAGATCTTACAGCCTGTGCAGTAGTATACAGTATTTATCTCTCCTTTGGAACACACTGACTTCACGTAGTGGCTCAGTGTAGCCTTTTTCATTAGAAAATACTTGCCTACAACACAGGCATAATCTATGATCTTTAAACGCCAGCTACCTCAGTCAGCTCAACCATCAGTTTTCATCCAAAAGCTAAAGGGCAAATTTCCTTTGCAAGGTTTCTAAATGCCAAATTTTAACTGCTTTCCTCCCCATTTTTGGTGCCAAAACAGTTCAAGAAAATCTTTTAATAATACTTTTCTAAGAAGATGTCATTTTGCTCAACTGCTTAAATAGCAACCATCCATAGACAGAGATCAAAGCTGGCCATTTCCAGGAATATCTTTCAAAGCTATATAGAGAACAGGGTCTTAGAATAGGTACACACAGGCAGCCTCTACAAATGTCTTTGGTGATTAAGTTAAAATAATGCAACTTAATATGATTGCTGCTGAGATCTCTGTATTTTCTTTCTAACATAAAACTTTCCATTTGTGTTTTGAATAGGTAAGCCTACAGGGTATGGATCCAGCAGTAGACGCTTACATCACAAGGGAATAGTGGATGAATGCTGCTTCCAGAGTTGTGACCTGAGGAGGCTGGAGATGTATTGTGCTCCAATAAAGCCACCTAAATCTGCACGCTCTGTACGTGCTCAGCGCCACACTGATATGCCAAAAGCACAAAAGGTAGGCCAGGTTGGGAAAAAAAAAATCAAAACAAACAAATAGAAAAAAAAACCAAAACCCCAGCCCTACCTATTTTAGGGAAGGAAAATTCTGTCAAGGCTGGTAACATAGCAAACAACTGATGTGTTCTGCCTACTAGGGACACTGAGATTTAGTGGGGTTTTGGAAAATATTGTCTGTCATAGGAAATAAGTAGGAAATGGTGTGTTCTATCTCATGTCTTAGAACACTGAATAAAGAATAGTATTGCTAAGATAGCAGTTGTGAGGCTTTATCCTGCTACCAGATAGTAAATGACAAGTACTCACATCATCCAATCATAAATAGCACCTAAGACTTCTTTCAAAAGAGAAACCAAACACTGGATATTTAACAACTGATCTATCCAGAACCTCCTCACTCATCCTTCTTTGTCAGGAAGATGTAGAGTGAGTGATCTAGAGGGAGAACGCAGCTCTTCTGCTATTCATTTTACATGTAAATGAAAAAATAATTTTTTCTTTCCTCATTATTTTGGTGGGTTTTTTTTATTTGTTTATCAGAACTAAATTAACTGGATAGTCACTGCAATTCTTACATACTTCCTTTTAACTATTTAATGTTTAACATGTACATTATCCAAGAATTTAAAATATTCATTGGTACTATTTGTATAGTTGAGGAGTTCAGAGTATCCAGATTTTTGTTGCTGTCATACTAGATATACTGTACGTATACGTAGTTAAATCTCATCTCTCCTCAATAGAGCCTGCAGCTCAAAAAACCCATCTTAGATTAGGCCACCATTAAGCTCAAGTCCAACTGTCTCTCCCGTTTGAGTTGTGAACATCTGTTTTACATGTTTTCTGTCATCTGCTGTAAGCCTCTAGTGATATATTTTATTGCTGTTGACCCCGTCTGTCCTACACAAACGTTGGCCCCACTCCTACAGTTATCTGAAAATTTTTTCTTGTAAGAAATGGAACTGCACGAAATCCGAAGATTACATAGGAACTCAGGAAACCAGCACTATATACTAATTTCCTTAATACCATCTTTATAAAAAGAACAATTGTAATCGTTCCAGCCTCCATTTCTTTTCCATAAGTCAATCCATAGAATGCAATCCTTTTACCTCTTCCTGAAGAGTTTTCAACTTTTTAAAGTAATAGCAGTATGATTCTTCCTGGGAAGTATGAACTTAGCCGTGAACATCTCAGAAGGCACGTGACAACAAGTGAAGTCTTCTTCAGGTAGAACTCAGCCTTAGACAAGAAAACCCTCTGGTTTATTCCTCTCTGGGCACACATATATTTAAGACTTGCAGGAAAAGAAGCAAACAGGCTTGGCCAGTAATCTGTGTGCTCCTTCCCGTATTTGTTGCTAAGGTGATGTGTAAAACATTCTGTAATTTCAAGTAAAAGGAGACAAGATACCTGCCAGCTCTCCACACCACTTTCCTTGGAGGGCCAAAGAATTATGTCATTCTTTAAGCAGCTGTCCTTTTCCCAATTTGAAAGATAGGCAGGAAAACACTTTTCTTACAAACAGGAAGGAACAGAAGAAAGGCCTTACATCTTTCAGCAGCAGCAGGGGAAGTAGTGTTCAAGAGGGGATACTGGAAGAAGGAAAAAATTAGAGGGAGTATGTAGTAATGGAGAGAACTTGGTGCAGAAGAATTAATCCAGAAAATTAAAAGGAGAAAAAAATCAAGAGATGAAAAGGGCAGTAAAAAGACAATGAGGAGCAGAGGAAAAAAAAAGGGGGAAACAATTAGATCAAAGAGGCTGAGATGATGAGAAATATTAAAGAACTGAATGAACCATGGTGCATCACACAGAAAAGACAGAATTTTGAGAAAAATAAAGAGAGAAAATAAAATTAGAGAAAAAATATTATTAAAAAAACCAACACCTTTAAAGAAAAGGTGTGGGAAAAGAAGGAGGGAGGTGAACAGAAACAGAAAAAATCATAAATGCTTCTTGATGGGAACTCGATGATAAAATAGCAGAAATCTGATCGAGAAAACAAACTGAAGTTTTCACTAATATCTGTGGATGGAGAAAATTAGATTCAGGAAACAAAATACAGCAGGGGCAGGAGAAACTATTATTCAGATTTATGATATATAAAAGGAAAATACAGGGAAGGGAAGAGAAGGGAAACAATTCGTTAAGAAAAACGATGTGAAAAAGCTCTGGTACATATTCTCATGTAATTATTTTTTCTGTCTTTTTTCTTTTTGCAAGCAGCTGTACATGCCTCTTAAAAAAGACAATACTATGTTCATACTTTCTTCTTTGGGTAGGCTGCCCTGATATGAATGCATTTAGCAAATTCATAGTGCTTATATGTCACTGATTTTAATGAAAAAATTAATTATACTAAAGTCAAATTATCTTTCAGTTGAGCAATTTTATCTGCTTTAGAATATTCTTCTCTCTTAATATGACATATTATATAGGGGACACATATATATATAAAGTGAATGTATATAAGTAAGACAATATATATGACCTCTTTAATATTTTCTGATTTATATATAAGATTTAAGGTAGAATTAAGCGGAATATACAAGATGTTGTGCAGTTACTCTCAGATTTCATACACAATCAGTTTCTTAAGCTTTTCATTCTAATGTAGTTTTTGTTTGGCATCTCCTCATAACTTTTTTAATAGACAAATCCAGGATTTGGGTTTTGGTTTAACGGTTTTTTAAAGTGGTCTACTTTCCCAATTCCCTGAGCAGATCATTCCTGCTATGCACAATTTGGTAGAATAACTTACTTCAATGAAGCAGGACTGGTCTGATTGTAGGTTATGTTAATGCTGATCTTTAGTTGCTATATTACAAACAAGTGCTGCTACACTACAAACACAAATCTGAATGATGAGGGCCAGGCAATGAATGATTGATGATTAATGTGAGCTGGGAACCCCAAAATGCCTATTTGCTGCTACAAGGCCAACACCAAGAACTAGTTTTATTCCAATTAGAGAGACTGTAGGCTTAGAGCTTTGGTTTTTTGTACCTAATAAACAAAATATTTGTTTCTCTATAGGACCATTATTTGTCCTGTTGTAAGACCTTTACCCACAAATCAATATAAAAGTATATTGAAAAACAAAAAATAAACACATTGTTATGATATACTTAAGGGTATTACACAGCATACTTCACAGATTTACAGAAAAAGAAATGAAGAAAGAAGGCAGTTAGAAGCACTTTGTTATTGCCACAGCTGCTGTATAGAATGGACCACATATTCAACCTTAACTCTATCCTAATTTAGATGCCCAGCTTTCACAATCTCTTTGAACTGAGCCCATGACAAAATTACCTTAAACTGGAAGAGTCAGTGAATGCAACAAAGACTCATAATAGCTTGCAGAGAGAAATGAGATAAGCATCAGAGCACATTGTGATAGCTACAGGCTAACCACCCTAAAGTCTTTAGTGAACAGATGGGATAACTCAGAGTATCTTTCCAGCTGGGTTTCAGCACTGTGGGCCTCGAGGTTGTGAACTACCGTAATATGTAGTTTCTGTTAGTGCCCAGCAGTCAAACATCCTCCTCAGTCATCTATCTAAAGGATACCAGACTCTCACCAGAGCGTGCGTCTGCTACTTACAAAGAAGTTTCTCCACTAATTCCTGAAATACTTTCTATTTTTTGAGCCAAAGCCTACAGAGGTCACCTAGCCATCTGGGTCACCAACTCTGTCTGGGATGAAAAAACTGTTTGCAGTTTGAGAGGCTTCTGGAGCATTCAAACCACTTTCTCCAGTGTGAGACAATAAATATATCCAAGCTGAAGTACAAGAAATATACAGTGAAGTGGCAAGTCTGTTTTTAAAGCTCTAATCTGGCACAGAAAAAAAGCTGTCTTGTTGGTGACAGCTGGACAATTGTTGGTCAATGAGAAAATGCTTTAGTTTTATACAAGTGTTTTTTTCAATAGCCTTCACACATCGCTATAACAATCATATCTGAAGCAGATTTTATACAAAAGTAACATAGCTGGCTCAGATTTAGTAAGCTATTTACTTTATATCTTTTGTTTCTGTTCCTCTGAGTTTGATCGGCAAAGGTAGATTATTTCTTTAAAACAGAATAGGATCTATCTGTATAATCCACATTCAATCAATCTGTTTTCTAGAGTATATTGCCCTGATCATTCAGATCCCTCAGTAGAAAAGCAGCTGAGCAGAAATATAGAAATGACACAAAATATGCAAGAATTACAGGTGATGCAACTGGTTTTCTCTAATGGGCTTCCTAAGGAAAGCTAGGTCATTAAATTTGATTTTCAGTTTAGTGTTCACATTGAAGAAATAAATAAATAAAAAAAATCAGGACAACTGTTCTGGACTATATAGGTAAGGGAATAGAATAATTTTAGATCCCATTGCAACACTAAGGCCAAGGGTGATAAAGATTGGTTTTCCTTTTTCAGTTTATTTAATTTACTTTAATGTATATACCTTTCTATTATTAATATTTTTGTTATTAACATTAATTAGTTCTCTATATCTCTATCTCTATCACACTAAATGAAAAAAATTATGTTTTGAAAAGGGAAAATCAGAAGTTTCACATTGGAACTGCTGCAATTTAATATTTTGGTATTTCCAAAGCAAAACATTTTAATCTCGAGAAGTCAAAATAAAGCTTTATGATTTCTTGCAACTCTGTCTTGTGAAACTGACCTTGCAGCTCTATCTGGTGAAACTGATCTTCATTAAGCTATTTTCAATCTCCTCAAATTTCAGGGAATTTAATATTACTCAAAATCCCCTTACTTTGCTGCTGATCATCTTAATTAAACTACTGAAATTTAGTACTTCACCATTTTGCATTAATTACAATGCTGTTCAAAAGAGGACCCCAGTAAAACAAACAGTTAAAATACTGTAAAAATTAAATTTTATTAAAAAATGTGTAGATTTAAACAAAAAGGTAATTTTTTTGCAGGATCACAATCCAGCAAATATTCCTATTAGTCTTGCAGCAATTTTCTTTTGGAATAAATTTCATTTGAAAATTCATGAGAAAGAATAATCACTATTCAAAGAATAAGGAAAACCTAAGCATTTGATCAAATAATCCAACCAACCTGTGGGATCTGTTGTTCACTCATTTACTAATCACTCACCAATTATGCTCATCCAAAGCCTTTTTTGTTTACTTGCTTGCTGTTTGAATACTCTGTTGAAAGCTTTCAGTAGAATTCTATTAAAAAATGAGAGATACTTAGGTATTCATCTTGCCAGAACTGATGAGAAATAGGAAGTGATCAACTATATAATTCAAATCCATTATAAAATTCTACCCCAACTGCAGTTATTTATGTATATAAGCAGAAATTATTCAAGAGGAGACAACTTAATCATATGTCATCATTTGTAAAACCAAGAAAGATGTCCCTGAATTTTTAACAAAGTGAACATGTGTGAAACCAAAGCACATTACATATCAAGGTATTTTTTTAAACCTAAAGCTATTAGAATAATTGTTGACATTGCTTTCAGATTAAAATTTCATTTAATGAGCAAATACATCAGGTAGTAAGGCAGAAGTAAGAAAAGGGAGAAACTTCTAGTATTTGTGCTGAAAAGCAAAGCAATGTTTTCACCTATTTTTACAGTATTTTACAGAGTTTAAGCTGTGAAACAGGTGCAAGGAGGGGAATTAAAGTTCTGTCTTCAGTGTATGTGGTTCCATCTAGCTTTTCTTTCATTTGCTTCTTTCTCTTCTGAGAAATGCTAATCAAAGTTTAGTCTATTTTCCCTTAAGTGAATTAAGTTTTAACAGCAATTTGGAAAACTGGTAAATAAAACTTAGTAAAACAACTGTTCTCTGTTCAAGCAAAGGAAATTGAGCTAGTTCTACAACATTTGTGTACATGAGGGAAGATTGTGACCTTTTTGAATGAAGCAGTATCACAGAACCAGTGGCATAAAGTTCTTAGCAATTTAAGGCTACAAGGTACCTTAAAAATTATTTCATGAATGTGAACACTGGCAAGGTTGATTTTAAAATCCAGTAAATAAAGAAGAAGAAAAGCAAAAAAACCATAGTGCCATGTCATGCCGTGCCACGCACCCTGAGCAAAAAGGACCAAAGAGGAATACATCTTGATATAATTTTGCTCTTCCTCAAATTTTTAGTCCTTATTCTTTAGGCCTTACGTGTGGAAAATACACATAAATACATATACCAACAAAATATCAATAAGAAGCGGAATCTCTCAAAAATCCATTTCAGATTTTGTCTATTCTTCAAAATTTAAATAAATACTAAGTACGAATAAGAGAGAGAAGGAAAAGATGTTAATATTTTTAGTGTAAGAAAATGCCATTAAGAAAACAGAAAAAGCATTGCGTTATTTCTCATTAACCTCTCTAAGATTGGCAGATTGTTTTGTAATTGGCTCAGTATCAAGTCACAGATACATTTACAGGCCAAAATATGCACAATGGCACTAATCCTAATTTCTATTACAGCCATGCCACATTACAAAGCCAATGAGGGAACCTTTAGGTGTAACAGATAGAAGAACTTGGCCTCTTCAGAAAATTACTTTCTCCCATTGCTTACTTTCCAGCCTCGTTACTGTGTTACTGATCACACTGCCCACAGAACCAAAAAGCTTTCAAAGAGACCCCAGAGAGTTTGTAGCTAAGATATCATGCCTGTTACTACAAACATTAGACTTTCCACTTATTACCAATAAAGGAAGAGATCTCTTAATGCCAATATGAGGTTTGAATGTCCATCCTAATAGGAGAAGAATGCTGCTGCACGCTTCCCAGTACCATCTTAGTTAAATGACCCTTACTATCACTGAGGTAGTTGTTATCCCTATGTTAAGGCTGCCCTGTCTCCAAAGTTCCATGCTTAAGGTGACAGGTTAGCAGTCCGCGTTTCTCTGTTCATGAACTGACTTATGCGGAGTTGACATTTTGCATGTCTCATCTCAAAACGTTTGTTGTCTTTGTCTTGGTCTGAATATCAGCTCAGAGGATCTGATAATGAAACAAGCATCACAGAAAACAATTTTATCTCTGGTTACAGGCAAGCTTTTCTATACCAGTGCAAATGCAGGTCTGATAACCTGATTCAGGCTTTCACATTTTTTTTTTCCCAACGGTATCAACATTGCATAGTTGAAAAAATGTGTTATATGGGTCAAAACATTTTCTAGCACGCATGTTACAGCCGCCACCACCAGTGCCACTTTATAACTATTCCTCAAAATGCTGATTCTAGAGGAGAAATGTTCTAAAAGTAACCTGCCGTCTTCCCTCAATTTCAAAGCTAGCCTGTGTATTATGAAAGCTCTTTTTCCATCTACTTGCCAGTATTAAAAGCTACAACTGAAACCCTCCTGCATCTTAGAATTTTCTTTATTTGGATGATAAAGCCATTTTAAAGTCAGGCAACAGTAGTGGAGAGAATTTATATTTTCACTTGGGAAACTTTGAGTTAATTTTCAATCTAAGTATACTTTGAAAGCCACTGCAATGCAAAATGGCTGCTGTTTCAGAATAAGGCTCCCACTGTCCATTTTATAGATCACAAGAGTGCAGCCTTTAAGAATGCATGACATTCTGCAAATGAAATGTAACATAACTTTTCCTATGCGATGGCAAATTATCTTCAAAGAGGAGCACGTAGGGGCAGCATTGACAAGGATATTTTGCTTTGTTGTCATGAGGAAAAAACAGGGCAGATGAGTCAAGGAATTACTGTTTTCTTAGTTCATTGTTACCAGTACAAGCATTTGTAGCATAAGGGAGGATCCTTAACAGTGGCAAACTCCTGTGAAGTGCTGAAATGATGATTTTAGTGAAAATCAGTGAAAATTGAAGGGTTCATCCAGAATGAGTACTTCTGCGTGAAAACTAAGGTACAGCTTAGGGAGAACTAAAGACAGAAAAGGTAGTTTTGGAAAAGCTGGATGAGAAACAGGCAACAAAAGAGCAAAAATTATTTTAATTTATGGATAAGCAGAATTCTGTTGACATTTCTGTTTCTGCATTTGATCCATGTTAAGGAAGCTACTCTATAGCGGTATTAGCAAAATTTGGTGAAGACAAGTCAGTATCCTACTGAACTGGTCACAGGAATAGTGACTAGATGATTAATCTCCTCTTCCTCTTTTAGTATTGCATTTCGACTAAGAATATCTAGAATGGCAGATTCCTAACAAAGACATTTCTTCATTATTAATTCTTTGCTATTAACAAATTTGGCTTGTCAGTGATGATAAATCTTACTTTGGCTCGATGTTCTTACTTTGTGGTGGTATAATTAATTTAACAATTACTAGTACTGCTTGGTTGGGGGGTTTTATATTCTGAAAATACTAATTCAACTCATATCCGTCAGACCTCAATCCAAAACCAATGAAAATTAATCAGCTCTATGTAAGCTCAAGTTTTGTGATCCTTTGCCAGTTTCTGATTTATTTTATGTTTAATAGATATTGGAGGCAAATGAAAAAGTTATTTATAGAATAGTATTTTATATTGGAAATCATTTAAAAAACCCACAAAACTACCGTAATGCACAAAATCAGCTTCCATTTTCTTTCTGCCAATCAGAAAAACAGGCAAAAATTTCATTATTTTTTAAATTTTAGAGACTACATTTCCTTTTTATGGGGCTTAAATAGCAGATAATGCAGTGGTAGAGCTGCATACACATGCTTCACCTTTCTCAGGGAGATTTTTTATTTTTGGCTTTTCTTAGAACAACCAACATGATTTCAGTTAACTAAGAATTTTACTTCTGATGAGGATTATAAATATGGAGAGTTACTTAACAATTCTGCCTCTAGTCTGGTACAGAATGTTCAAAGATTTGGGACTAGCTAACATTTACCAGCAAGGCAAATAAAGAAATCATACTGAAAGATATATGCCACACCCATCGCTGCTGCTGGAAACTGGCCTGTGCATGGAAAGACAGTGAACTGAGGGCATTATTCGTTCCAAAGCACTCTTGATTTGCCTGGCACATCACCCTGTCTCTTTTTGAAAACACAAATTATTTGGCTGCAGCTACTGCAGTGAACCCACACTTTTTATCGTCCCAAAAGCCTTATCCAACAAAAACCTTACACATCTAATATGCCATTTATGCAAAAAGTAGGTAACAGAGTCCCACTCAGCAATTTTGAAAACCTCGACCACTGGGTACCAAACCTCAGGAGGCTCCCTAAATCCTGCAGTTACAACTCTACAGTTCCCTGGCCCCTATACATCCTGCTTTTGCAAATGTCCTTGTTCTGAAATAAAGAAAATCTTTGCTACCTACTGTATGTCTAAGCTCATCCAGGTTCCAGTATGCAGATGTTTCCTCTGTCAAGCTCCATAATGACAGCAATCAAAGTGTTTATGCCTAGGAGAACACGGAATTTAGTGTACAGAAGTTTGTATAGTTAACTTTTCTGTGAATTGGCAGAAGGGCTCTAAAAATTCCAGCATTCGGGATAACTGTTTTCTCACTAATATAAGTTTTGTGGTCATACAGCATATTAAAACCTATCTCGATTAATTGTTTTTTTCTGTACCTCCAGGAAGTGCATTTGAAGAACACAAGTAGAGGGAACACAGGAAACAGAAACTACAGAATGTAAGAACATGCCATCCAGAAGAATGAAGAATGAATGTGCCATCTGCAGGATACTTTGCTGTAAATAAATTATTTGTTAAACATTGGAAGACTTAAAAAAAACCTATGGTTTAATAAGCTTGATGAAATCTCAACCAATGGGCATTCTCCCAGTGAACAATGCAACTAAACATTCCAATATTAAGTCTTTAGAGAACAGAACATTTTAACCAGCCCAGAGCTAAAAAATTCTGTGGTTGATATATTACTGTTTGTTAACCTGTTTTAAATGTCCTGCACAAAATCTCTTAAAGTCCTGTGCCCCTCAAAAGCCTAAAAAATTATGGGCCTTTGATGGATCCAATTGCACTAAATTAACCTATGAACACTGGCTGCTGGAGTCATTCATCAGCCTTGTCTAAGTGGTGTTTTTTTTTATTTGCACTTCTATACAAGCAACAGGCTGTTTGTTTTACAGTGTCTGATAACATTGTTTGTCTACCCCTTCATATTTGCACAGTATGACATTCCCAGTAACAGCAGCAGTAAGGTAACACATACAGTTTTAAACATCCATTAATTCCATCTGTGGCATTTTGACAGAATATGGGTTATAGATGCATTTGTTTTAAGACAGTTTTGTTTTTCCTTCTCTTGCAAAGATGCAGATTATTGCAATTTGTGAGACAAAAGATTTTTAAAAGCAGTTAAAGCATACATAGGCTCTCAAACCATTAATGATTCTTCCAGGTAATTATTTTGCAACAGTATAGGTAACTTCTTTCTTCCTCCATATAATGCAGTATGTAAAATTTAGCATATCAATAATACACATATATCAAACAGTATGTAAAAATCTCTGTTTTATAGTACAACGGTGCTATTTTATAGTTTGTTACATGAAAGGGTCTGGCCAAAACAGTAATAGGTAAAAGCAAATACAGAAAGATCAAGCCAAAGATTAAATAACAAAATAGTTTTTAAAATATTCAGTTTAAATGAAGTAAAATGGCTTCAGATTCCAACATGGAAATAACTTTCCCATCTTCAAAAGAAAATTCAGATAATTGTTTCACTTTAGATGTTTGAATATCGGTTTTTCCACTTACAGTAATGTGGAACACAAATTCATAGATGCCTAGGCCCAGGGAAGACAATCTGAAAAACAGCCCTCAAGTGACTTCAAAGGGTCACCCATCAGGGCCTAAATCTGTCTGAAATATCAGCATTCCACTCAAACATAACAGAGGGTTACTCAAGTTCTCTGCCATTTTAATTCTTCCCACAATCAGATGTGACTAAACTGACTGTTAATTAGGCTGCTGCATCTCTGTAAATTAGAAAAGCTAATCTAATCACCAAATTACAGTGTAAAAAGAGTCCTCAAGAAGAGACGAACAATAAACGTCCTTCAAACTGCTATTCACAATAGCTTTTCATGCACTCTTGTGGGAGACATAGATTTCCAGATAATCTCTGACATGTAACCTTGATAGGTACTGCACTGATTCTACCCTGAAAAACACCGTGTCCTGTGCTCCGTTTGAGTAAATGGTCTCAGTGCTAGATGGGCCAAGCAGTAAAAGGGGATAGGTAGCCAACAGTGTACAAAGATGAGCAACCAACTTCTCTGTGAGAAAAGGGAAAAGAAGGCAGGGGAGAATGGCCTCTTCCATCCTGTCCAGAACTGCAACGTGGTTCCACTTGACTTCTTCCCCCATCACCCTGCACACAGTAAGCTCAGACAAGGGATGAAGGATCCCTTGGTCAGCACCAAAGAGTGCAGGGAGAATACTGTATGAAAGGAACAATTAGGGAGGTGTTAGATTAGATCTGTAAAGGAAGTATCTCTTTCTAAAGGCTCAGATCTGCCTATCTACTACAACGATGGGAGTAAATGACTGAACTATTCATTAAAACACAAGGGAAGAATATCTGCAGATTGCATATTGTACAGCTCTTCAATAGTTTCCTGTGAAACAGACAGGGAAGGTTGGTCTTAAAAGTCTAACAAATTTTTGTAGCTCCTTTTTTTATTCCCATAGAAAATTTGTGATTTGTATTTTTTCTAGAAAGTGCAATGTATTCCTATGCAATTCTTTAAACCCTCTGCTTTCTGTGAGATACATGTTTATATGCAAAATAGGCTGCCATCGCAATGTAAAAGCAAAGCAGTAAATGAATAAAAAGAATATGTCACAGCTGTCACTGACTGAGATAGTTATGTTGAAAAAGGAAGAAAGTACAGAGAAACAAGTGGGGAAACTAACTTAAATTTTTTACAATCAATTCAACAAACAGAGGTAGCAATTCTGATATCTATCACAGCACTTACAGACCTTTTTTTGGCAGAGAAGATGGAGAGGGAGGTATTTTTACTTCAACAGCTTTTAAGAATTCTGAAATACATTCTAGGAATAAGCCATTATTTTGATGCCACAGACATAATATATATTTCCACTTCATGTCCCTTGACTCTGTCCCCTATCTCCTCTGAAGTTCTAAGGAAGGGAGGGAGGAAAGGTGTGAGCACAAAAACCAAGTTGCAGATCTCTGTGGTGGCAATTTGCTTTGTAGATAACGTTTTACTGATGCACTGTTAACATAACTGAATAACCATACATCATTGTGCTATTTAATGCCTGTAAATTAATTCAAATTTTGGTCTATCTTAGGATTCATGCACTCAGATGCAGGCCACCATATTTCTCCCGTTGAGAAATCATAATTAGAAAATGTCACTCAGACAGCAATATCAAACATCAGAACTTGACAACTGTCTAAATAAATTAGAACGTTTCTTGAAAGAAACTACAATAAATAATGAATAGCTACAAGCTTCAAAGGCAACACTTTGATTTACTACAGAATAAATGGTATCACAAAATGGAAAGTAGCTCCATCACCGCAGAGGTGAGAAAAGCATGGATTGGAAATGCATACTTGTATAAGAAATCTCCAGTCATATGGCAGAGAGCACATGATACACCAGTCAGTGTGAAAGATAAAGGGCTGCATTAGCTCAATAATCTCAATAAATCTGCTACTTAAAAGAAGTTCAAGCATGAGCCAAAACATCTCCCTCCCAAAAGTACAAAGTAGTCTGACTTGAAAAACTTCTAATTAGAGAAAATGAAGGGTTCAGCTGGATTTTCAAAAGCACTCCAGATATTCAGGAACAGGGCTCCCACAGGATGCCATTAATTCTCATAAATTGCTTAAGTGGTAAAGAAAATCCCACTCCCCATCCTTCCATATCATGTAAATCACATGACAGAAGTCATAGATTTTTGCATTCAAGAACAGACATAAAACTCCAATTATTACACAGAATGTCACTGAAGTGCAGAAGTAGAAAAATGAATTAAGCCTCATTATTTTCAGTTAGTTCAAAAAGGACTGCAGATCTAAACCCACTGAAGTTAATATATATCTCTTTCATCAAGGTAGCAAAATTTGAGCCTCATCGCCATAATTAATCATTAAGAGTTTAAATGAAAAATGAATATATTGTATATTCTGCTCAAAATGTACTTACGAACCTACATTTACATCAGTGTGAAAGACTTGTTTGAGGTCCATTTGTACCATTCAGTCAAGAGAGAAAAGAAAATCAAATAACCGGATACTGCATTCAGTCCCTGTAGATACATTAGAGCAGGCACCTTTTGCCTAAAACAGATTGCAGCATCAATTCCTTTTTTAAGATTAAAGGGTAAATTAGTGGTAGGATTTCTTTACAGAAGTTAATTCCATACACAACTAGTAGCTATGTTCAGTTGCCCCATAAGCTGGTTGTTGACTTAGTATCAATGGTTAAAGCTGATTAGTGAAGACTCCAGGCCCAGCACTGTGTGTTCTCAGCTGTCCATTGTAACAAGCAAGTGCATGATAAGGAAAGTTTGGAAAAGTGTACGCATATTTGCTTTACCTGCTACTGATTTGGCCAACAATGCCAAAGTGGTGCTATTGTTTTGTTTAAGAAAGTACTTGACTAAAATATAAAAGAAAGCATAAATATTTTTTTAATGTATGAAAATTACAATTATATAAGTATGGTTATTAAAATAGAAATACAACTAGCCATAACTTTTCAACTTTTTGTCACTCTGCAATGGGAATGAAATCTTAAATCAATGGAGATGGGGCAGGAATAAGAGTCAAAATGCCACAAAAATTCATAGACTTGAAATGCAATTCTGAATCTTTACTCCAAATCAGAAATACAGATGAAGAAAAGCATTTAAAGTCAGGGAACAATGGATATTAACTGAAATCCTGTTCAGATTAATGTGAGTCCTTTATCATACCAAAGATTTTTAAGCCACACTCAAGCCTGAAATCACTGTAGAGTTTGGCTTAAAGTCAGTGGCATGATATGATTGAGATTTTCATTGAGCACATGTTTTTATTTTTACCTGATTACCTTCTCACTCATGGCACGCCCCCAAAAAGTCAATATTCTTCAAAAAAAAAAAAGCACAAAGAAATGCATCTGGTTTTAACAAGGAATATAAAAACAAATACTCCTAACATGAAACAAGCTATTTTTAATTCTCACCAGTTTCAAATTGTGAGAAAAAGTTGAAATATATGGCTAACAGTCTGTGAATTTTTTTTAACTTTATGTGGTCACTATGAACATCCTAATGTGCAAAATTTCACATTTCTTTGTTTTGTTTTGAAATGATGGTAAGTTAAGCCCAAATAGAGATTCTTGGAACCTATAGGCTAGATAGAATACTTATGTTCTGATGAAGGTATAATCAATATATTTAAAATGTTTTATTTTTAGTCTGAAAAGGAATAGTAATAATTTATTTGGGGACTCAATCTATACCGGTCCCTCTTTTAAGGATACTGTTCAGTGCAAACAGGTCTTCCAAATGCCAAATTTCTATTCAAAACCAACATTCATTCCTCCCTCCCCCTCCCGCCCAGCAAACCTACTTAAAACACTATTGTAACATAATTTTATTGTCTGTCTGTTTGTTTTGGGGAGGGTTTCTTTGTTTTGATTCACTTTGTTTTGATTCACTTTGTTTTGATTTGGGGGGCAGGGCTAAGGAGGAGGAGATGAGGCTTTCAAGTGATTCAGATTTTTTTCCTCTTGGGTACAATCCACAAAAAATAAAGAATTTGCCTTGATGAGATTACTAATTATCCAATTCATGTGTGCAAGTAGCATTAAGTAAAGCAACTAGATTAAAGTTGTCTTGAAAGAAGGAAAAAAAAAATTATTAACACAAAGGTTTTACTCATTCTAATCCTATGCTATACATTTTGCTTCTCACAACATTTGAATATTCTACTGGACTATGACTGAACACACAGTATCTGATACATATAAATCTTCTTTGATTTTTTTATATGAAGGGTGTTATGGGAATATCTGAAACTTGATTACATATAGTACAGTATAGAGATACCAGTCTAGCAGAGACCAAAACAAGAAGGACCTCCCTGATGCTTACATTAGGAAATCTTGTATTAGTTGCATAAAGGGTGTGTGTATGTATGTATAGATATACACATATATATAGACATACGTATGTATATGTGTGTATATATATTGTTATAATGTGTGTATGTGGGGGTGTGTGTGTATTTCATGCTTTTCTTCTTTTTCCTCTGAAGTAAAATTTGAATTTCTTGGGTTCTACACATTATTTCTCATGGATTATATTCAATAATCCAATTGGAATATAATTTTAGGAGAACATTGTATAGTATGGGTGTCACAAGTCAGATCCTACCTTTGTTTTTCACACCTAAATAAATGACCTGGTTTTTAAATCATAAGACACTTTGCTGTCATCAGGCAAATCTATTTATCTGTTTAAGTACAGATATGAAATACTAACTTTGAGGGCCTTATTATGAAAACATATAAATTCTGTTAAGTGAGATTTTTTTTAAGCGTAAGCATTCCTTCAAAGTAAGAATAATGTAATATGAACAGAGAAGAATGAAAATTTCTGTCATTTAATAATATCACTTCAGTTATTCACTTATAAATTAGATGGGTTTTTTTAAGAATAATTCACACCTCTCCATAGTACCCTTATATATTTCAGAAGTGGAAAAGGCTGAGCACTGTAAAATCCTATATCCCAAATTATTTATAATACTTTTTTATTTCTGTGTATTCTTCAGTAACTTTTCATTTTGCCTGCTTGGCTCACAAAAGCATCAACATGATACTTCTGCTGCTAAACATTCTTTCCCAGAAATATTTAACATACATACACTACAACATTTACATATTCACACTTGATTGAAGTTCTTAAGAAACAGCATAAATATGGTTGGGAGATTTTTAATTTTTTTTCCCACATTTTAAAGGCATGAGTCATTTTTAATATAAATCAAAGACATTCCATATTACTGTATTTTACATTCATTACTATCATCTCATTCCTCTAGAGCCACAACAAAATACCTGCAGAACAAAAAGGACTCCGTCTTGATAAATAAGATCATGCTCCATGTGCTCGTGTTAAAAAAAAGGTTTAACCAGATAACTATATTTACAACTGATTCACTTTGTAGTGAAATATTTAACTTTGTAAATTTTAAAATCAAATGAATGTTCCACTCTCCTGGTTTACTGGCATTAATCTGGTTTATGGTATAAAAAAGCCCACTTTAACAATGATCAAAGACAAAGGATCCAAGACCAATAGACTAAATTGCTATGAACAAAAGAGGTACAATGTGCTTATTTTGTGCACATGGACGAATTCTATCTTAATTTCTTTTTTTTTAGATTGGAATTTCAAATCAAATTGATATAAATACTGCATAAGTATTATAATACTCTTCATTATTTCTACTTAGAGACAAGTTTCGATATAATAAAGCACATGCAAGTTACACTGCATGACACAGTATATAAATCTTACCTTTTCATTTATTACCATTTCTAAGGAATTATTTCAACTGAATTCTATAAAAATCCTGTGCAAGATGTAAAAACAGTTGCTAAAAGTGTATAATGATAATAGTTGCCTGATTAAACTAAGTCTCATCAAACATGAGTCATAAAATGCTCCACTGAAAGCATTCTGGTACTTCATAATGTTCTGAACAGCTTCACCTGTAGTCTGATACTTCATGTTGTTTTTATCAGAATGTGATGGTTCTGTTTTATAGTTCCTTAATCCCTGGAGTCTTTGGGTTGAATATTAAACATGTTTATCAAGCCTCAGGATTTTAGGAAATAATGTTAAAGAAGCAGCACCACCTGCTGCTGATAATCAAATCATACATGAGCTTTCTCTCCTCCCAAATTATCTGCAAAGTCACACAGAAGTGATAAATGAAGAGATCAATACCACTTGGTTTTCAGGAGGACACCTTTTCCAACAGGAATATTACCTGTACTCCCATTCTTCACTGTTGGACTTCAATCGGTATCCTGACTAAAACTGGGGTTGCGATGATGCAAGCATGAATGTGGATACGTGAATTTCTGATTTCACTACTGAATAATGCTACTATTAACATTTCAAGTCATTATAAACTAACAGTGACAAGTGTTAAATGTTCATTCACTAAAAAACTTTTAAACTCTCTATTAAAGTTCTAACTGGATTTATTCTTTCTTTTTTATTTTCTTGTGCTCACTCATAATACAATGTCACTACTTGATGACAAATAATATTTCATACTGTGTATGTAACATCATTGTGTTGCAGAATCCCCCAAATACCTCAACAATGTCTTTGTTGCGCTATTCTCCCCATTTAGCACTTATAAGCTTTTCTAGTAACAACCAATAAATCAAAAAAACAGAGCTCTTAAAATGTACAAATATTAAAAAAAAAATCAAGAATTTTTGCTAGTTCGCAGTTCACGTAATGCCATCTTGACCATTCTCTTCCCCTCTTTCTACGAGCTGTCTAGAACAGAAAACTTTGCTCCATAAATAATAGTGTATTCATGCTTTTAAAGGCTTTTATATGCATTTATGGTAGGTAAAGGTTGGAAGAGGTAGTTGACTGATTTTCACTTTTATCTACTTTGATTTCAGTAAAGGGCTTTGTCACTCTGTATACATAAAGGCTAACGCACCCTTTGGTTTGTAGAATGTACTGAAATGTTTGCAACCCTCTTGGTATCAGGTCCAAAATGTGAAGCATTACTGTTAAGAGGGTATCTTTCTAATGTATTTGTATGTATAGTTTACACCTCTGTGAGGTCTAATAAAGGATTATGGTTAATAAAAAATGCGTTGAAAATTCCTCATCCACATAGATTTTGCAGTAATTCACATTCTTCCTTTCTCTTCCCTGGCATATACATTTCAATTCTCAGAATACACCAAAGTAAGGACATACCTTAACAGGATGAGCAGGCTTCACTCCTAAGATAGGACTGACACGGAAAGTTAACTTACTGGCTCAAGAGCCTTCATAAAACGTCAGCAGAAGGAATTATGGAACCTATAGATAAAATGAGTAGTAATGAATGACCAGGAGCAAACTGTATTCATCCACAGATGAAGATACCTGAACTCTGGTATACAGCCAGAGCTCCTTGCTATATGAGAACTAGGTGGTAGCTAATGTATACTGACTCTTCCAAAGATATCCAAGGGACATTTAAGGAACTACAGATTTATGCCTTATATCTATCTCTATCACTTGAATTGTTCTCAAGAACAGAATCTGTGGATATCTGGATAAATATTATACAATAAATATAGTATCTTGCACAAAAATGAAGACGGTTGTTGTGAAGTTAAACCCCAGAAATCTGCTAGGAATTCTTTGGAAGAAGGGACAAGCATGCAGTCAAGAAAGATCAGGCTGATCTTGCATTTCCAAAATTCTTGTAAATTACGTCCCTCATCCAAAGTTCATTAAAACACTAAAATGTCAGGGAATGAGAGGGAAGTTCTTCAGATGTGCACACCACTGATTAAAAAGCAGAAAAGTCAAATAAAAAGAAATGGCCAGTCGATAGTGGAGGGGCACCATACATGAAATCTTACTGCAATCTGTTCTAGCACCCATGCTGTTCAATCTTTTCCTACATGAGCTGGAGAAGGGGTGAATGATAAGAACACAAAGTTTGTGGGTGATATTAAGGCAATCAGGTCGATCGGGCGTTTTTATGCCTTGGTAAATGTATGCTGACTGTTCCCAGTTGCCATCTTGTCCTTCATGTGCTTGGAAACAGATTTCAGGAAGAATTTTTTCTATAACTTTCCATGTACTGAGGCCAACTCATTTCTCCATGGAGCTCAGCCCTCATGGCTGGATGCAATGGTTGCCTTTTTTCAATCACTAAAGTCCCACAGTTGTCATAGCCTTCCTAACACGATGGAGAGCAGCCTCACAACAGCACTGCTACAGCTCCCTCATCACCCTCATAAGTATCACATGTGGTCCTGAGAACTTGTGTATCTCTTTTTTTTTGTGTGGGCAATGCTTCACTCTGCCAGCGAACTCATGGTTCTGGGAGGCCTGAGGAGACAGCCTTACCACTGCAAATGCAAACAGACACAAAAAAAGCCTCTGGCCCAGGAAGTCCCTAAATTGTAAATCAATGGAGGGTAGGGAAGTTTCACTACATATTGCTTTGTTCTAGCATTTTTCCCTAGACACTGATTTTGGCTACAGTGCAAAGCAGTTTCCTGGATTTTTCCCCTCTTATCTTTACTCTGACTTGTATTTTTATCCTGCTGGCATAGTAGCCATTCTGGACCCTAAGTGCAAAATCTCTTAAGTGCACAATCCCTAAAGTAATATCCTTCATGGAAGATTTTTTATATTTAAATATTCATAGCCAATAATTTTTAAATCCACACTGTCTTATCATAATTCTTGAGCAATTTATGGAGATTTCAGTTTTTAAAAATCACCCAATAATAATCAACATATTTTTATTCTTACTTTCAGATGATGAGATGCACTTAATGGAGACTATAATGACTTGTGGATTTGGCAGCATGGCCAAGGAACATTTTAAAAATCCATTAATTTATAATCTTAATCACAATTTTTTAAGGTTTTTAATCATAGGTATTGCATATATTACCACAGTTTTCAATCCTGCATGAACAACATGTATATGTTAATAAATAAAACTGTATGGTAAGCCATGTTAACACAATCAAAATAAGAACAGCCCACAAGGTTTAAGACAATGTCTAAGAAGTTACTTATAGTTCAGAAAAAAATCAGAACTTTAGTGGCTAGCTCCTTTCTTCAATTGTGTACTTCCTCAGATGCAGACAATTTAATTTATAGAAGCTTTTGATTTAATTTCTAGAACCTTTTGATCAAAGAGTTGCTGCAGATTAACCAAGCCTAGATATTGACTACCTTATTTATTTTATTGATTGTCCTAACTTGGAACTAGTTTTAGATCACAGCTAAAGAGAAAAATCAGTCTAGAAATCCATTGCTACTTGAAGGCCAGCAGGACTTCTGAAAGCTTGGTGAAAGTTAGGAATATCAACAGCAACTGTTAAAAATGTCATGGAAGAAATTCTTATTTTATCAGTGCAAATTTGACAGTGTGTGTGGAGAACTAAACTGATGGCTTGTTTTTTTTTTTACTTGGGAAACTTCATTCAGCTATGTGTGGTTTTGTCCTGTATTTTCATATTGCCTTACACTTGGTTAAAAATATTTTTATTCACACATTATTGTCTTAAATTTGGCTTAAATTTTTGTCTTAAATTTTTACTTGTGTCTTCTGTACATAATTTTTAGATAAAGTTCTCTCTGTGGAAAGGAATTAACTCTGAGAAGTATGTTTTACCAACTGAGAGGATGACAGAGCCATTAACATTCATAACAGTTTGCACATGTTGTACTGTGCATCAGTGGTACACAGATTTTCTGCTGGCTTTCTGAAAAGAAGTCATTTGTCGTCTCTGTATTTTGACAACCAAAATGCTGAGAAGAAATTGAAGAAAACAGGAAGAAAAGTGTTAGTCAAACTGAGATAAAACAAAGATTAAAGCAGGATTTCTAGATTACTACTGGGTTGGTTTTATTTATTTGGGGAGTGCTTGAACTTAACCCTTAATACAACCACCATTTCAATTAAAATGCAGTGTCTTTAGATGAGACTCCAAGCCCTCCAGGACTTGCCTTCTCAGCATATGCTCTCTCCACTAAGTAATGTTTTCACTGTTATGTTTGCTTTTTCCTTCTGTTCCATATATCATGTATTCTTGCTACATACCGACCCAGTGCAACAGGAGAAGCAGAAAATGCCTTCCCAGTCCTTCCAACAAAAAGAGCCAGTAAGTCTACTGATTTGGGCACGCTGTTAAGAAGCGAGAGATAAAGGTTTGAATGCCATCGGGCTGAAAATGGAATCAAATCAGATCTCGCGTTGATTCTATGCATACTGCAATTAGCCTGCAATCTGGAAAAAAAAAAAGAAAAAAGCCACCATTAGGCATGCCCTCAGCCTTATGATAAGATCAAGAATTTTGAAGACTTAAATGCTATACAGGATGGATGCCAGGTTCCAGTGTGGCTTACAGAAGAGGGTCGTATTTTAATTCTTGAGGTGGAACAGCTCTGGGCATACAACACACTACAGAACTCTAATCACTTAAAGATGTTTTAGGTTTAAAAGCAGATAGAGCAGGGAAAATCAGTTATTTCCACTATTACCAGGCCACAGAGAAGCTGCTAACTTTTGTTCAGTTTTGTTCTAAGCTTGGTATTTCAGACACATATTTTCTTTAATTCTCTCAAATAGTTTATGTTTCTGTCACATCCATCATTTGTATTCTAGTTCACATTACAGAATTATCAGTCTGTTACCTGTGTTTGGATTCATATGGATATTATTGAAACTACTTGACTGCAGAATTCCTATCAAAATCTGTATTTATACTGTGTAAGGGATATAGCTTTCTTCATTTCACATTCTTCAAATCCTTGCTTTTCCAAGACTACTTTATATTATTGCCTTTCCTACAGATCTTCATCTGTATAGTTATCATTGCTGCTACTTCCCAGCTTCAAATATCTTTTTCCTGCACATAACTTATTCCTAGCTCTTAGAGACAAATCTGTCAGTAAACTTCTTAACATGCTGAACGCAATCTCATACTGCTTTAAGCACATCCCATTGTTGTTTTAGTAATCAATAAATAAGCAATAGACTTCAGACAAAACACTTGAATTAGCCTTTTCTGACCTTAGCTCAAATACTGCATGTTCTCTGCTGTGTCAGCTAGAACAACAGCGTCGGTTAGTTAAAACATTTCTTCCTATCTTTAATTTCACTTTTTGGTCTTTCTATTTCAGTGTCCATACTGTCTGTAATCACAAAATCAAGACAACTTAATAGCTGAACTTGGAGCACGTTAACCCTATCACTACTCAAGGACTCCAGTGAGTCAAGGAACTTCATCAGCATCTCACAAACTTAGATCTCATAGTCAAATGTAGACATTTCTACTACCTTTCTGGGTAACCACTGACATCTAGGGTTTTCCTTTATACCAGTTTGAAGCTCGTAGTTCTGTATCCTATAGAATGCCATTGGCCAGCAAGTCTGGCTCTGAAATACTGCTGAAATCTTGAGGATAAGGTCAACCCTCTTTCTAACTGTTCTACCCTGTGATGGACTGAAACTTTCCTGGCTGCTAAATAAAGAAAATCTCTAGTTGGCATGATTTGTCTTTCCATTTTTTTGCATTTCTTTTTAACAAGGAAATGGACTGGTTCTTTACACTTATTTGTTCTAAGTGCCAGTGCAGTAACAGAATTACCAGTATAGAAATGCCATCTGAGTCTTTGGCCAAAATTCTGTAACGTACTTGAAGCAATACATAAATATGTACCATAAGTATGCCCATTTAAAATGTTTCTCATCAATAAAAGTGATATTAAAGTCATTGTAATTCTACATCCATAAGAATTTTTTTTATGTAAGTCTATTAATATAGAAGTACTATTATTTTTTTCTTTCTTAACTCATGATATGCATTTTGCTACTTCAACAGAAAGCTATGCAATGAGTTTTATTCTTTTTTCATTTCTCCCTCTGATACTCTTTCTATATACTTCACTGACATAGTATAAACTTCAGGCTTCCTATATTTCATATGGCTCTGGTTCTTTCCCCTGTCAGAGTACAAATCCCTTGATTTGATTTTGTTCTGCTAGTTAGTTTTTTTATATACATATGCTATCTTACTTTTCTATGCTCCTTTACTTTTTCCTTCTTTCTATTCCCTTATCCAATGCAAAAGCCATCAAATCCACATATTCTTTCTCTGATTTTTGAAAGAGGATTCTCATAGAGTAAGGTTCTTCACTGTCGCCTAACAACAGACCAACTGTTAATTTCCTTGAACTTTCTGGTTTTCTTTCTGCACCTGCATCTTTGCTTTTCAGGTAATACTGTTAATTAAGGAGCTAGCACCACCATTTGTAAAAGTTACCTTCCTAGAGAGTATCCATATAATCACATCTAGCTAACACGATAGAAACAAGTTAAGAATGCTCTGTAAATCTGTGTTTAAATTTTCATCTGAAAGTACTTTTCCAGTATATTGACAAATAATTACTCCAGAAAATGTCATTTATTACATTACATCTTGACCTAAAATGACCCTTTCTGGCATCTCTTAAGCATTCATCAGTACTGTAAGTGCTTGCTTTCTCTCTCTATTTCAACTGCTGTTTTGTGTGTGCACAAGTTTCTTTGTAGAAAAAATACCACTCCTACACATTCTTTCCCCATCCCTCATGTTCTAGTACTTATACATCCTGAGAATCTTTCAGGAAGCATTTTCCATGCTATCTGGCTTCTGTGTGAGAGTAAATCTAGACCATGAGGAAGAAGCTTTGTACTGCCCTTTGCAGTGCTCACAATTCCTTCAAGCTTCCCAGTAGCAGATAAACACAGTAATTTATCTGCTTAAAGCTGAAAATTTCCAAAGAATATTACAAAACATCCCTCATTAGGGCTCTCACATCCTCAAGTGTGGGAAATGAATGGCAATGTTTTCATTTTATTATGGGTTGGACAGAATAATTTCCCCAATGTCACTCAGCACACCAATATCAGATATAGATAAATTGTTCCTGGCAGGTTGATTAAAGAAATCAGAGTTTAATTGATGACACCACAGTGCCTCTCCAGCATCTTTTGATTTCTTCCTGACCTGTTACATTAGTTTCTTAAATTCTCTCAAGCACCAGAAAGGGTGAGAATCATTAGAAGTACATGGACGTATGTAGCACAAGCTTGTGTAGATAAGGGATTTTCCAGCTGCACAAAAAGCTGACTTCATGTGCAATATAAAAATTTGAAACATTTATAAATCTATCAAGGCAAACAATGGAACAAACAAAGGCAACTTTTATTTGAAATGACTCTGCCGTTCCAAAAAATCCTGTTCAATATTTGGCTAAAAATGATACTTGATAATTTATAATAATACAGTGGATTCTTTCCTATCAAGCTTGCCGCCTTACACAGAAATATTTATTACTTGCACAATTTCAGAGTGTACACACAATTACAGATACTACACAGGAAGAGAATAAATTTGCAAAATTTTGACCTTAAAAGTTTCAGGAAACTGAAAGGTCAAACGCAAAAAATGTAAAAGCCGAATCATAACAGTAATTATATAATACTCTATGATGAAGGCCCCTCTAAAACTCCCAGTTTAGAAATGTGTCATGTGGTGCCTCAAATTACTGAAGCCTGAACACATTATCAAGGTGGTATGCTATATAATTTGAACATAACATAAAAAATTGACAGTAACTAGTACAGATAATTATGTTATGAGATCATGAATGAATAATTCTTTCTACTTATGGAACATCTCATGGTGTTTTTCAGAAGAAAATGAAGCAGAACTATCTTCATTTTGCATCAGATGAAAGTAAAAGACCAAATTCTATCTAACTTGCCAAAAAATATACAGCTAGTCCATGACAGAAACAGAACTACAACACTGTTTTTATATCCACTGTTAACAAAAAATCTTGCTACAGATATTCTATTATTCTAGATAGGGGAAATAAAGCATCAAGTGTAGGATAGATCAGATGAGAAAACTACTGAAATCAATGGGAAGTGCTGTCAAGGCTTTTGAAATGTTTATGACATCCTTTTCCAGTTACAAAGATATTATCTATCTTTATATGCCATGGGTCAATGCGACTTCATACATTTATGTTTGTTGCCTGTCTCTAAGTTTGCCTTTTAATCGTTCCTAGTCACTATTTCAAATTCTGTCTTTGTTGATGAAGAATTTAACCTGTGTACTAAAATACATACATAAAGTCAACGCAGACTTTTCAGAGTAACTTCAAAGAAAAATTAAGCTATTACATTCATTTGAACATTGTGTTAGAGAAATATATCAGGTATATATATAGGGAATATATTTATCCCACTTTTACCATATCATCCTACAAGTTAAGTATGGATGTCTCAGACATGATAATCTAACAGACTGCAAATTCAGAAGGTGAAAGACAGTAAGCTGATATCCTGACATCAGCCTCGAAGCCTTACTGAAAACCGCATTTAGTACAGTCCTCAGATATCACAGACTTCTAAGAAGTCCTACAAACAAAAACAGATATAGTTTTCTACAAACACTGTAAACGCTTTCACATAGCAGTTTCAATTGCAATCTAAACTATATATATATACACAGTCCTAACAGGTTTATTTTTATTTGTCTTCTGCCAAAATGTAGCCTCATCTGTCTCTTGGAAAAATATACACAGACATTCAGCTACCAAAAGAGATGGTAAAGGGTTTTTGCATCTCTCTCTAATAATCCTTGAGAAATCAACGCCTAGATGGGACCAAAACAAGAATTCACATCATTTAAGCAGCCAAGTAATACTGAATTAGGAGAAATCAGCAACTGCTACATATTTCCCGACACTTGCTCTGTCAGTGGGGCTGCACAACAGACATTACTCTCTGTCAAAATAGCAAAAGCTTCCAAAGAGACTAAAAAGAAAAATGAGCTAATTCAAGAAGGTAACAAAGCAATACTTTTTGAATCACTGCTAACTGAGACCCCTTTTCTAACCACCATGTGGCTGGTAAGATTTAAGAGTCTTGTAATACATTTATGAGGTAAACAAGAGCATCAGACAAAGAAGCTGTAACAAGTGCACACTAATTTACCACATGATTAAAGTTCCCAACTTTAATTGAAAAGGTAATGCTTAAAAAAAATCTCACTGTGAAAACAATTCCTTAAGTCTCTGGAGAACAAAATTGTATTGATGTAAGAGGAAAGACAAACATGTAATTTAACAATGTCTTATCAAAAACAAAAGTAGACAATGAAAAATTCAATATTCATCAATACTCCTAATGGCATTCACACAGGTTTTTCTATGCTTAATCAAATGAGATGTGGACAATTTTTGAATATGGAAAAGACAATACTACACTAAATTCACATACTAATTATTTGTCATACCCTTTGCTCAGAAGAGGACTAGCGTTTTGCTTATTTTAAAGGCTTGACAATGACATATCTGTTTAACCACTGTGTCAGGAAGAAAGCAGTAAAAGTATGTAAGCATCTCATTATTGTTTGAAGAAAAACATTAATCTCACCTTAAATCCAAGATCTGAAGAAGATCAGATTCATAAATAAGAATTTATTGTGCATGTTTTCTAACTTTTAAAAACGTCAGATGATTGTCTCAAACATATTTGGAAAATATACTATGGAACATTCCAAGAATTTAAACTTGTCACTGAAAAAACACTTGGATACAGAAGATTATGTGTGGTTTATGTATTTGCAAAGCAGCATTTTCAGGTGAAAACATTTTTTTCAAAATTCTCATTTTGATGTTCTAGGGCATGCAGAGAAACTAATCCACAGTAGAAACTTGAAGAGGAATGCCAGCTGACTCAGGGACACCTCTAAATGTCAAGTTCAAGCTTTGGGATTCAAGTACTAATTTTGGTCATCCATATTAACAAATGCACACCTACCTCACTGTAGAATTTTAGGCATCAGGAGACACTGAACAAGTAATTTCTGATTTCTGTATTACAATTCATTTCTGTTCACTTTAACTTCTAACTTTACCTTAGCGTCTGCTTCACTCACTAGAGAGAAAACAGAGAGGAATTTCCAAGAAATTTCCATCTTTCTCCAGTGTTGATTTGTACTCATTCATCAACCCTACACGAAGCCACTGAAAATGTTAGTTTCCCGGCTTTCCCTTTAAGCAGTGGAGAAAAATGTCATCATTTTTTCCTACCGTACATAGGATGAAGTTAGTAGATACTTAATATTTTGTATATTAATGTTTCACCTTTCTATTAGCACAAAATCTAGGACTGAGAAATTGTGACAAGCCTTCCCACATAGCAACTGAGAATGACTTATCACTCATGTAACACAATGCTATAGATTCAAAACTACAACTCCTGTGCTGAGGAATTTTTCACATCCTAATACAAACCGAACACAGTGAAGAAACAAAACAAAAAACCAAACAAACAAAAAAGAGACTCTTCTAATACTTTACACATAGAATTAATGATAGAAGAAGAAATACTCTTCACCTCTAACAAACCAAATTTACTTAACTATTTATGCTGTTTCTAAAGGAGCTAATTCGTGGTAAAATGCATCTTCTAAACTAGGAGAGGAGGAGTGGAAGACAGAAAGAAAATCCAGCAATTTCAGAAGTGTTAAGGCTTCCACTGGAATACTGTACTCAGTTTTTGCATCAAATTTAATAGATGGTGTTGAACAGAAAGTACCCAAAGGGATGCAAAGCCAACAAGAGGTCTAGAAAATATACAAGGAAATGTGAAAGAGTTGGGTTTTTAAGTCTTAGAAAGAAATGGTGGAGTAAATAAAACATATTAAATGACTGTTACATTCCATTAACTGCATTGTCTGACATGCAAGTGATACTAATGAATCTATAAAGTGCAAAATATAAATATTAAACATTTTGCAGAATGTTAGATATACATAGTTGAGTTCAAAATTTATATTCTGCACATTTCCTTTTAATTCTGCATAGGAGATGTTGAAATCTTTTTTCACTGTAAATTTTGAAATTCACTATGCACACAGCATTCTGACAAAACTACTTAATTTTCTGAAAATTATAAATAACCTACCTTTACACCTTTAAAAATGTTTCTCTAAACTGGACATATATGTACCATAGTAAGCCTTATTTTACATCTGATAAACAAGAAATTATTTCTTTTCTGGAAAAGCAGTAGCTGAAATTTGAAACAGGCACAGATTTTTAGATTCATTCAGTATCCTTTCTGTGGCTATATTATTTTAGGTTCTGTCTCTGGTGCACATTCTCAGCAGACACTCAAGGCTATGCTCAGCATGCAAAATGTTCTGCTCTCTAAAATAAGGCTATTTTTAAAATTGCATAATTTTGATAACTTGCTATCTTTCAATAACACAGAAATCAAAGCAAGCTCTCCACCTTCATAGCAATGGAAATCCTTAAACTTTAAACAGACTTATTACAGTGTCAGTGCAAATATATTCACAGCTAGTATGGTACTTCACTGTTATGCTTGTTGTTGATTAGAAAAAAAAAAAAAAAAAACTGATTTCTCCCCTTGGTATCCCACAGATGTGAAGCAGCCAAAAGTCAAAATTTTTGCATAAAGCAGAACTAAGAACAACCAGACAGGAAAGTCAAATATGCCAGTGGAGTGGGAACCTACATATTAGAAAGTATCAGGCTGCTATGAGCAAGAAAGAGGAGCAGCGATATCAAGAAGAAAACAGCCCAAGAAACTCATGCAAAGGGAAAGTACGCCAGAGATGACTGACAATAGAGTACCTCTGAGGAAGCTTAAGCAGTGCACATTTGGTTTCTCTCCTCATTGCTTTTAACAAATGCTTTTTTGCTTTCAGCCCTGCTTTCTCATTTTGCACCTTCTTCTCCACCTCATCCCCATTTGCTCTGTAGCTTTACTTCTCTAACTTGTTGCAGCAATTGTAGCCTCAATATATTTAGTTCGATGAGCTTCAGTGAATTTGGCACTCACCTGACTGTCTAATATGACAGACACAGAACTTTTAGAGGGTTTTGAGAGGAGCTGCAGCTCCCTGACTTCAATATAGCTGAATGTATGACAGCTCAAATGTGATGCAAATCTAACAGAAAATACCACTCATATATGCTATGTGCAGTAGGTGACTGCAGATATGAATATTTCAGTTATACATTCCTCATATTAGAAAACTAAAAATTGTTCAGCTATAAGCCTGCCTAAGAGCCTTATCCAAAATCTAGTATCACTGGAAACTTCTCCTTTCATATTAATGGAACTAGAGAATGATTTTAAGTTGACTGGAGTTTGGTCTTGTTTGTTTTATGAGAAAGACATAAAGCATGACTGTTCTGCAAAGCAAATACTTTTACAGTCCATCAACCTTTCAACAGACAAGTAAAAACACAAGTTGGGGAAAAATAATCTACAGTCATTCTGAATGTATTCATGTCATTCAATTCAGAGAGTTAATCAAGCCTTGAAGTTTTGGTGTCTCATTTGAGACTAGTTACTTGAACAGGTTATTGCTCTCTGTACATTACCAGCTAGAGGTTCAGCTCCTACACATAACAACTAGTCAACACCATTAAAAGAAAAATCCTGAGCCTGTACACAAGAATAAACTGGAAACTCATCCTTCCCAACGTTATGAAAAACACACTCATGATATGGCAGTGATCTTAGGAGTGCTAACATTCCAAGGGCTCATGCACCAGGCAACATTCCTGTCAGCCAATTTTACATGCCAGATGTCTTAGAGGAAATGAGATCCTGGAAAGAAAAGCCAATAGAAAAGAATACTAGGTTTGTTTCATGAAAACATGATCAAGTTCTTTTAGTACAGGAAAAGCTACAGGCCAAATGCTGTAGGTCTTAAATTGAGCAAAACTCCCACTACAGTCAAGAACTTTACTGATTAGAAATAATAGACTTTGGCTCAATGTGATTGATGCAAGACAGATCTGAAATATCGTACAGTTACTGAAAAATTTTACATGGATAATATCATCATAACATTCCCCAAAATAACAAAGCTCATAAACACATAGGCAAGAGGATAAGGGAAGGGGAAAAAAAAAAAAAGAAAAAAAAGGATTTTAACCATTTACTTCAGTGGGTTTCCAAATAAAGCTTTATTTCATAAATGAAAATGCTACCTAAAAGTTAATACGAAGAAGACCAGCACATGGCAGGAACCACGTTAGAACCCATACATTAGAAAAAAAAGCCTCTATCTCCATAATTAAATTTGCTTAATTAAAAAACTGCTAATCCACCTAATAAAACTCTGAATTAAAAAAGTAAGGATAGGAAAATCCACCATGTGGGTGAAGAGGCACTATGGACTTTGCAAAAAATGAACTCTTCTGGTATTCTTGAGGCACGTGCTTCCAACATTTCAGCAAAAGGAAAAGTGTAATTGCTGAAAAAAAAAAATATCAGAGGAAGAAAGAGGATAAATTCTAATAATCTGGCAAATATTTTACACTTGAATCAAGAATAAGTGCCAACTACATTATTCTGTCCTTTCTGTGTTCCCTGACAATGTATGACAGGGATATGTTTAACTGACCTCATTTCAGTTACTGTCGGAATGTGCAGAAATATACAAACAGTAAAGAGATGGAGTTCATATATCTTTCTTTTCAAATCAATGAGAAAAAAAAATGTGAGAATGCGGTATCCCTAATCCTAAGTACTTAAGAAACCACAGTTCCCTGATTTATTTCATAATCACGTGTTTTATTATTTATTTTTATATACCGCAATTTGCATAAAAGAATGATTCTTTTAAGGCATACTCCAACAAAATAATTTTGATTTGTGGATGTAAAGATTTGCAAGAAAGAGGCTGAGAACCCCTTACACTTCTCTGCAGAATGAGATTCTAAGATTCTGTGTAGTGACTAGAACTAATATTGTCAAATACTAAAGAATGAGACATCTCCAAGTAAGCACCTGAATTGCTAAATTAGAGTTAAAAATCTTAACATTTGGCACTTGCTACTGTATACGAGCACTATGAAATGCCTTTTGCCTCGTCTTTTTCATTTGAGGACATATTTCTTGTCCCTCACTGACTTGCAGCATTTAACACAATTGAGGATTAATTATCTTGAGAAGTTACAAATAATTCATGGGTCAGAAATTTTGAAGAAGGAAAGCTAGTTAGAAATATGATAGTGTTACTGAAAAAAGAAATTAGGGAAAAAACATAGATAGCTTCTGTCAGTGGCTTTGCTGGGATCTTAAAGCACCTAAATAAAAGAGCAATTTCATAAATATTAACCAACAGTGACAAATTTAAAGGGCCATGAACTTGAGGTGATGTCCACACAAAGTCTTTTGGTAAGAAATGAGAGCCTAATTCCCCAGGGCCATTTGAATAAACCTAGGTCTTGGCATTTACTGGGCAATTGCAATTCTCTGAATTCAAGCGGCCTTAAAGCATTTGGCTTTAAGGGGATTCAGGGCTACAGCAACCAGGCTGCCAGTTTGGAAAGGCTAGCTTGGATTTTTTTTTAATTTTTTTTTTTTTTTTTTACAGTCAGGCAGAAATGCTGGAAAAGGCAAAGGGAGGAAATGCTTTTAGGTCTTTTTGAGTGGGGG
>KZ505813.1:625249-664779 GCA_002844005.1 Limosa lapponica baueri
ATGGTGGAGGGACAGAAAAGGCACTGAGCAAGACAAGATTTTCCGAGCACTGATTGTCTGAAAGAACCACTTTCACCTCCTAGCGGCAGAAATCAAAGGCAGTGTAGACCTTTTAAATAAATGTACCGTAGTATTCCACACAAATTTTCTAATCATTATACCTTAACTGTAGTACAACTGCAGACACTTTTTGTAATTTCTTAATTTTTCAAACTATAATGAGAAATATCTGATGATTAGACATATCCTTTCACTTTACACACTAAAAAGACATGCAGAGACAGGAGATATTTTAATAGGTGGGGAAGGGGAAGAATGTGACATTAGGATCATCAGTGGCATAACAATAATAAAATTATTGGGAATAACAAAAAATACATTAATAAGGGAGTTGAATAAACTTTAGAATTATAGTACAAAGACAATAAAGGTTTCCTCACCCATCCAAAATAATTTCCAATTTCTGACATATGGGGAGAGGGTGAGAATGCTGGAACTGGTTAGCCATGAGAAGAAAGATTCAGGGAAGATATTATGAATGTGTATAAATATCATACACAAGGCAGTAGAGCAGACAGAGCCAGATTATTTTCAGCAGTAATCAGTGAAAGAAAAAAGAGGCAATGGAATGTAAAACAGTGGAAAGTGCGCTCAAACATAACAAAAACCCTTTCTTACTGTAAGTGTAGTCAAACACTAGAACAGGTTGCTCAGAGAGGTTTGTGAAGTTTCCACCCTTGGAGATATTCAAACCCAACTAGACACGGTCCTGAAGAGTGTGCTGTAGTTGACTCTGCTTTGAGCAGGGAGGTTGGTCCCTTCTCACCTCAACAATTGTATGAGTTTGTAACCGCAGAATACAACAAATTAGGTTCTCTGGGGAAAATTGTAGTAGCTAACTAAAGTACTTCCTTGAATTTATATTACCAAAGGAAGTGTAATGGAATTACAGATACTTTAACAGTATGTTGATAGGTGGAGAAACCTGAAAAGCAAAGTTTGCTATGTCCCTTTCCAAAAATCATCAGTCTCACCCATTCTAAAACAACTTTGAAAGCAAGACTTAATTTGCATTTACAGGTGTAACAAATACCACACATCATCTAAAACTATCATCAAAGCAATTTAACAACATTTGCAATGAGTTGGCCTTAAGTAAATGAAGGATATGCCAGAGCACTGAGATTAACTACTATTCTTATGTCCCGTAGTGCCTCTACCACCATTTCTTACCTATTTAAAACATTTAAGTGTTGATCATTTTGGAGTTCATGTTGAATTATTATTAAAAAGAAGTTTCTGATTAGCTAAGCGATTATCTTCGTGATACTTTTCTTGATAGCTTTACCATAAAAATTGCATCCTGCCTACATGAAAGAACAAATAAGCAAAGGCATGGCAATAGCATGATGCCTTCTAAATTGAGATGTCCAAATCTTTTTGGTTTTATTGCTAAACTTCACATAAGTAAAATTTAGGCTGGTGGCTAACAATTAAGTGCAAATTGTAGGTGTTTAATGTTGCAGAGGAATTAGAGGAGATTAGAATGTGCCCAGATTTATGTTTGAAGAAGATTTGTTTGTCTTAGAGCTGTGTAAATCCCTGGAGTAAAGAGAAGCAAATGCAGATATTTTATGTTGACATGAAGATTTAAAGGGACCAATTTTATTTCTGGTATCCCTAGCAAAATAAAAGGCAATTATAAAGAAGAAAATTAAAATTATCAAAATAATGGAGAATCATTAAAATTATAAGAAGAAAATTCCATTGCTTCCAAGAAGGCTTTTCATATTTGATCAACACACACATTTCCATGGTGGATGAGCCTTTCCCAATAATTTTTAACATCTTACTTGACCTACATTTGAAACTAACATTGAAATACTCATATTCCTGTGTTTGCAAATTAATAAAATTCTCCTAGAAGTTTCTAGTCCAATGTCCTTGAAAGCACTTTGATGATGAAGAAAGCAGTAACCAGCTGCTGCTTCACAGATGCTGAAAAAGCGTGGAACAAATGATACTGATTGTAATGATATGTTGCAAAAGCAATAGCAGTGGAGCACTTCTGTTGAAGACAGCCTTCCTGTTAAACAGAAGACCGAGCACAGACTCTTCCTCTTGTTCTGTATAATATGACTGCTACAGATTGCAAATCTCTTAAAATGCCAACAGGGTTTCTGACTAAAATTGAAAAGAAATTAGAAGAAATCCAGCTAAGGGCCAAACAATATGAGCTAAGACTTCTGTGTTAGTGGAAATTACATAAAGCTTTCAGTTAGCTAGTAGGAAATAGGAATTGCAATCAGACAACATCCAAGTACAGATTTCTTAAATTTAAATTAATTTACTCAAGTTATTTTATTTTCCTTAACTTCTGATGCTAGAGACTAACTTCCACTGACAGCTACATATCTTACTTTTAAATAAAGCTAACATTCTCAATTCTAAAAGAACTATCAATTTTTCTTAAAACACGCATATTCAATTGAAAATTGAAGATTTCCTGCTGCACAGAAGATGTCAACACCCCACCCCACCCCCCCCAAAAAAAAAGAAAAAACCAAAAAACCCCAAACAGGTAAAAGCAAAATAAATACCAGTCAAGAATTAGTCAAGATTTCATTTTTCCACTAAAGAAAAACGTATTCTGACACCATGTTTGTTGGCCTAGATTAGAAACATAATTTGACATGGTGCAGAACGAACTCATACTAATCTTGGAGGAAATATAGGATGTTGAGCCATCCTAGGAAAAATAAGTAATTGAATCTTATTGTAAAATTTACGCATATGGAAATACTGACATTGATAGCAACATTTCTTTTTTTTTTTTTTTAAATTACTTATACTAAACTAAACTCCTTTGTGGAGTCTCTCAAAATTTATCACATTCATACAATGGAAATAAATGTGCAGTTATTACCACTGCTGTTTTATGTCACAGTTCTCTGAAGACATCTACAACTTATAAAGTGGGAATGAAGAAATGTTTCCAAACACAGATCTTATATTCTGTATAAATAAAAATGAAGTTTTGGAAGTGAATCACTGGTTAGGTAAATAGTTTTATAGAAGCTCTCACTCCTCAGTGAGAGAGTATTACATAATTTGGATCACCTCCATTTGAATAGTCAAAGACTATTTGTTAAACTAGAAAGAAACACATTTAATAACAAAAGGGAGGGTAAAAAGTGGAAATAAATGAACACTTATTTAAGTCAAACTGGAATCACCAAGAAAAAAAACACATTACCAAAAGACATGTAAAGAATTTATCTGCCTATCACCTAGGCTTTTAGAACTCTGATACAAACTACAATTAGAATATTTCATTTCTGAACATATATTTAACCCAGTTGATATTACTCAAAATGGATGACATGAGCAGTATCACCACTGAGTCTAATCTTTTTAAGGAGAAACAAGCAAAAGAAAAGGGAAGAGCAAAAATTTCTGTCAACAAAAGCATTTTTGAGATTACAGGCAAATCTGAATACAGATAATCTTTAAAGCTTATTAGAAGTCCAAGATGCAATTCTTGTTAGTAGTTGAGTGCCAAATCAAGAAAAGAAGCCTTCAACTTTGTTCTCACTGCTGGGGCAGTTTAAATCCCTTAACACTTAATTCACTGATTGACAACAGGTAAAGATGTCTGAGACCCTTTGGGCAGAAACGAGAGACAACAACTGTACTATCTAACTCTGAGACAAATACCACCTCTCTGTGCTGTCTGTGCCTGGTTTTGGCTAGGTGATATTATACGAGCCTCCCAAAATATGATCAGTTTTGGTGGGTCTGCAGATATCTTTCCACTATCACCAAGGCCAAAGGTGCTGCCAGTCTTTATACAAATCTTAACAGATGCAAGCAGAAGCTGAACCTTGATTTAAGGTCTTACAACTTTTCACCTCTTAGTTGTAAGGACCGTACTTGGCCATTATGTTGCACTAGATACTCTTTGATAGACCTCACTCAACTTTATGTTCCTGTTTTCCTGACAGTCTTTTTTCCATCTGGTGATGGTATAGAGATGCAATAAAACTTCAGTTACCTTAAATAATTTTCCTTCACTCAGGAAAATTCCATCTTGGTATCTCCACCAGCTGAAGGATTTCAAAGCACAAGCTCCCCCTTACTGACTTCCCTCTTCACAGGTGGGCTACTTCCTAAATTCTAAAAGTAAAACAGCTGATTAAAAACATGAACCCTGCTTTCTGCTATTTAATTACCTTTTCCGTGGGATTCTTTCTCAAATGTAGTTTGAGTGCAGAGCCTGCCCTCCACCGGGGGACTCAAGTCCCCACACTGCCAGCCAAAACCAGATCACAGCAGAAGCTAGGTGACTCTCAGCAGCAATAAAGAAAAGAACTACCTGGGATCCTGACAAGGTGCTACACAGTAACTCTAGAAGAAAAACTGTCAAAGATAGCTTTTCCCTTATGAGGAACTATTTTAAAATGCTTTAAAGTATTTCCTCCAACAGTAAGTTTCTTACTACATTTTCATAAAAGTAAAGATTTCAATCAAACAATGTTTCCTCTTTTTATTTAAACATATAATTCATTCTTACCATATCTGGAGCTGTTTACAGCCTTGGTTGATTCTTTAACTTTTAGTGATTAAGAAAGTTGCTTAGTAAATGTTATTATGGGCAGACAAGAGAGACAGACCTCTAATTTGTATTCTAAGATTAAAGAAAGAAGGACATAATGAGTCAGAATGATGAAATAATGCAAGAAACTACATCTAGTAGTTGGATCCGCATTCTAACAAGAGTTATTTAATTACTCTTGGCACAAAATATGACTAAATATATTATTTATTAATGAATTGTCATAATTATGCATTCATCCAGACAAGAGACAGCAATGTCTCTGGCACGAAACAATTCAAAATCTAAGACAATCCTAGGATTAGACATTGACTACATTAAAGCAAAGACAAGCAAAAATAAAAGGCACTGATGGGTATAGCCATGACTGATTTAGAGATTGCTAGTGATGGTGATTCTGAGACCTTCCCTTACAATCTTTTTCAGTGTTTTTACATCACACTGGAATCCACAGTATTCCAAGAAAACAAACATGTTATTCTACTAGTTACAAACTAGTCAGATAGGTTGAAAATGCTCTTCTGACTAGCTATTTGGTGTTAAATAGAAACACATCAAAATTTCACAAAACACTTGGGGGCGGGGGGGAAGAAAGCTCTCTTGCTTTTAACTACCAAATGAAAAAAAAAAAAAAGCTAATTTTTCTTGCTATCAAAATGCTACCATCATAAAAAACAAACTTAAATGATAAGAAGCGAAAAAAAACATTCCATGAAGAAAATTAGTTTCATCACCTAGATCAAGTAGACTCACAATCATAAGTCTTACATAGAACTTTCAAAAAAAGAGCTGGTGGGGATTTTCTGTTTAAGCAGATGATCTTACCCAGAAAAACTCAGCTGTAGTTTAAGTACTCTTTTTTTCCTGCTTAGATTTCTATTAGCTTTCTATATTTCTGACAGTCATCCAGATTCACCAGTAAATAAGAGCAAGCAGCTACAAAGAAGTTAATATCCTTTCTTGTAAAAGCAATACATTTAAAAATCATAGTAACTACAGTAGGAGTAAGTATTTATGCTTTCAAGTGCTATGCACATGAACATGTTGTAAAATATGTTAGAATAGTATAAATTCTTGAACATGAACATAAACCAGCACATGAACCTGCTGTATGAGTATGAATTCTTTTACATGTTTTGTGTTTACCAGTTAGTTAGGACCTTGCACAAGTATACAAAGCTATCTCCTTTCTCCTTTAGGCAGCTAGATCAGCTGGTCCTATGAGTTCTCTCTCAGACTGAAGAATCCTGCAAGAAAAACTGTGAAAATACCTATGGCAAGGAACAAGCTTGTGCCAAGCTTTATGCTCTACTACAATTTGCCTTGACAGAAAAAGAAGTTGCTCTCTGGTGTGTTACTTATGGATAAGAAAAACCCCACTTTGCAAAAAGCATCTTAACATCTTGAATTGTATTTTAAAATTATTTAATAGAATCTAATTATGAACTCTTCTAACGTTCTTTGGTAGAAAGACACACAAAAGAATCAATAACATAATAAGCATAAAATTTAGTTTGTGATAATTTTTATAAAACACAAATTAACAAATCCTATAAAAGACTAAGTTTTCCTCATTAAAATATTTCTATACTGGATTTGTAGAGAAATAAATCTTGTGTGATCATGATACCTGTAGCAATACATCCATTTTTTCCAACAACTCTGAACTGGCTGCATGTTTCAAGGAATTTGGTAAGCTGTAGAGATGTCAAAGGCAGTAAGTTTCTACAAGTTTTATATAATAATAATGGGTAGGAGAATGAGATCTTCTTAATGTTCCCACAGAAAGAAGGGGTATAGTCTGAACTATAAACATAAATGGGAAAGTTTTCATAAAGCAATTTGGTTTTCTTTTTCTCCTGTGTAGTCTACAGTATTGATGAGTCATCATGATACTATTGTTAAAATACAAAGCACTAACCAGTATCTTATTCTGTTTCAAACTGTTCAGTTTAAATTTTACAGGTTCTGTCTTTTAAAGGCTACATGCTTTTCCAGCATTGCAGCATTTTTCTTCAAAAGAATTTAATATCAGGTTTTATACTGGAGGTACTGCTACTATTCTGTATCTGAATGTTAGGAGTTTCTAAGTGTCCTCCATTCACGTGCATTTTACGGCAAAAATTTAAGGAAATAAAGCTATCCTTCCATTAAATGCTTATGAAAGTGTCTGTGCTTATGAAAAATTAGTCAAGAACTGTTTTAAAATATGAAGAAACATCATTATAAGCAGTATCACTGTATATAGAATACAAAAGCATCAACAAATACGTAGATTCAATGATGTTAACCACACTGAACCTACAAAGTCCATGTTGGACTTCTACAGTGCTAGTTTTAGTAGATGAGGCCTCCCAGCAGCAGAGGTTTATAGCGGCAGCCTTTCCTATTACTTGTGCAGTCTGGTGAGCCTGTGCCAAAAAAGTTAATACTATTCCCTTTTTTTCATTCTCCATATGGCTGCAAACACAAGAAGTCTCCAGGAAAAAAGAACTAACCAGAGTAGTGTTGTGAACACTGGGTAGAATAAGAGTTCATGAAGTTTGGAGTAAAAGCAAATGAAAGGTTAAAATTGATGTGGGGGATTTTCTCTCAGTTTTTCACAAGAAATTAAAAAGAAATATATTCATATGTAATAGCTATCAGTAAACAAAACTCTAAATGTAATTTTATCTAGATTAAAGATTCCAAACTATCTGCTGCTAAAATAGGTTCACATCTTTTTATACTGAAAATTCTCCATCTAGATAAAACTCCTACTGCTTGGAACTGTTGTGTCAATTTTAGTGTAGGATAATCAAAGCCTACTATTACTCTGCCAAGACAATTTGTTTTATCCATCTACATTTGACCAAAATATTGTAATTTAATCATTTAACAGAAACTATATTTCCATGGGATAGTCCCTATATTAATGATTTGCTCCCCATAAATGAAATCAGAGTCTCTTCCACTTCTTCAGTTCCAAATTAGTGCTTGCTTTCTTCCTTTCAAATATTCTTCCATAGAAAACTATATACACAGTACATTCTGAAGAAAGATCTGTGTATATCAGAAAGCACTGGAGGTTACATTTCCTACGTTCCCAGTTAAGGCTGCCTAAGAAGCAAAGAGTAAATCAGAAATGGAGACATTCCTAGTCTCCTTAAAGTGTTATCTTGTCTCTTAAAGGAACTCAGGGATAATTTGATCATCTGCTGATATTGCCATCATCATCATACCAGTTTGTTTCACATAGTTAGTAGCTCATTAGAGCAACAGACAAGAGAAAAGTGAACTCTGGCACAGCAGCTGTAAAGGCACTAAACACCAATTTTGTATGTTCTACTGACAATGGGAATACATGACAACTTCGACATGCAACCCAGAAGCTTGCCATCACTGCTCTAAAGTAATATTCAAGGCATATAGTTAAATTGCACAGGGAAGAGAACAAATTGCTGCTGCCTGTGCTGTGTCTGTTCAAGGACACCGAGGAATCATTTAAAAACTCTGAGTCAATACCCTTTACCAATACTAAATTCATATTTTGAAAAACAAGATATAAAAAGGCAATTCAAATCTCTGATCATAATATACTATATCAGATGCAGTACTCTGCACAAACTATTCTTTTTTTTTCCTTCAGGCTGTAATTCTTTATGTGACTAAGCTTTTGGTGACTCATACCACTATATTGTACCAACAATGCTCTCAAAATGCAAATTGCTAATGACTTCTTTTAGCCCAATACAAATCTAGGAAATAAGTGCAATTTGATGCAGTATTTCCAAGAGTACCATAAACATCTTTCTATATAAGTTTAAAATAATAGCAATCAACATTTTATTTCATGCCTAAAGCTATTGTCATACTGAATAGATGTGATGCAATATTTGGAAAACAGTGGCATTCTTGCATATGGTACACTACTTCACAGAGTTAACACACCTTTTTTCTATTTGAATGGGTATCAACAGAACACAAAAAATGCTTTCCCTTTTTAAAATAAATTTCCTTTTATTTTTATGATTCTGCTGTTTTATTGTAAGGCAATTTTATTGCCTTATTGTAAGGAACATTAAAAGTAATATTTCAGTTTTCAGGTATATTAAGCCTATGCATGCCATTAAATCAAAATAACAGGATAACAATGACATATACAAAGTGTAAGAAATCTTGAAGTTCATAATCTCAATGTATATTTTCGTGCAAGGTTTTGAAGTTTAAACTTCACTGCTTAGAGCAAAGGAAGTTCATTTGTTGTTTTGCAGGCTATATTATGACAATAAAATAGGTAATGTATGCAGTTAAATCAAAATTTTACATTAGACACTGTAGAAATTCATTCCATTAACCTAGCAAAGGCTATAGGTGGCAGTTTTTTCCAGTAGGAAGATAAAGATTTTAATACTAGGGCTTTTTCCTGACCAGCTACCCAACAAAGAGATTGAAACTAATGATCAGAAAATCAATACATTCATATGAGAAGGAGCACACTGTCAAAATGGGGTTTCTCCTTTAACTTAAATCTTCAAACAAGGATACAGGTGATATTTAAGATCCTTACTGGATCGCACTGGCATATAAATCAGTAGGTGAAGTTCTATCACCTAGGATATGTATGAACTACTGTGGCTTTAAATGTTTACAAACAATTTAGAAATTGTCACTGAAAGCATAATCATTTTATCTGCTAAACTTTGCTCTCTCCAGTCTTCCAGATATAGACGTATGAATTCAATACACGACACAAATGATTCTTGAATGCCAATCAATGACTAATAGATCTGTCTAGCTATCTGTCAGTGTATATCATTAAATGACAAAGTAAAATTAAGATTTTTTTTTTTAAATAAGTGATCTTAAAGTGAGTTTATAACTTTTCTTCAGCAAAACTTTCAAAAGCACCTCAGCAATACAGAAAACAAGGATCCATTTTCAGAAGACATTCAGGCTCTTAGATCTCCCAGGGAAGGGAGAGAGCAACCAGCAGCCATGTGAGGGACTGACGGACCAAGCTGACAAACAAAGGTCTGGAGTGGTATGAAATCGAACCCAAAATAGTTTAAGCAGGATCACCTCAAGTATTTATATGTAAGCAAGAAAGTGCCTACAAGGCGACACTATGGAAAAAACCTTCAAACCCTTTCTGGGAAATCAGCCTGTACACTCATGTCAGCTGAAAGGGGAATAAACATCAGGAATTACGAGAATTTATGTGCAGTTATATCATATTGTAGAATAGTTTGGATTGGAAGGGACATTAAAGATCAGCTGGTTCTACCCCCCCCGCCACGGGTGGGGACACCTCTCACCAGACCAGGTTACTCAAAGACCCATCCAACCTGGCCTTGAACACCTCCAGGGGGAAGCTAACAACACACTCTTACAAAAATCTACACACTCAGTGTGACTGCCTAAGTCTCATTTCCTTAAGGAATCAGGCTAAAAATCATCAGGTAATATGTCAGAAATTTTAACATTCCTTTTTGTGTTAGAGAATACTTAATTTCTTGTGGAACATCCTTCTCGTGATTAATCGACCCCAAGTTTGTAGGCATTTCTTTGTTCATCTCACTATTATACACAATGATCTTGAGGGGAGAATAGGAAAGGATGTTCACAGGAGCCATGATCACCTGTACTACTTTCATTCAGTGAAAACTAAAAGATGTTCCGTCAAAAACATATAACATACAAATTGCTTGACCACTGGGCCATGGGTAGAAGGTGAATAGCATCATGATCATTTTGTAAATTTTGTCCCCTATTTGCAGATCAGACAAGGTAAGGTAATAAATTCAGCTTCTATTCAGATGCAATGTTAATCCACAAGTACATTTCTCAGTGAATAATCTACAGGTGAATAAATTATGTAGGTCTGGTGAGGCACATATAAAATATGCAGTGCAAATCCTCTTACTTCCCATTTGTTTCTGAAGCCAGCCAGATATAAAACTACGAACTGAATGGGATGGTGTATATCAGAGAGAATTACCTATTCCCCAGCATTCTGGTAAAGAATAGGTTTTTTCAAATCAGTGTAGGGTTGTATTACAGTTGAATTACACTTATGTAGTTTTTCCATTTGAGGGTAAAATTAAATGCCAGTGACAAGAATTAATATTCACGATCATCTATCTAAATTTCACTGATTAGACATGAAATCACCAAACTGGAACTGGAAGAGCTCTTATAATGTTACCAGAAATCCTATTGTAATATACTATCTGACCCAGTTATGCAACAGCAATCGATGAACAGACATACAACAACGTTAAAAACCATTTTAGGAACTTTGATGGCAATAGTGTAATCATTGTAACACAGGACCAGTGCTGAAAAATGCAAGAGTTGCCCAAGTTAATCATTAGCTATACTGTTGACATGCATAAATTAGAAATGAGGTTACGGGCTTTGTTGATATTAATCCACTTTTCTTTTTATTTGCTAAACAGGATGAAGCAAATGTGATTATTTACCATCTCGTTTGCAGCAGTTCTTTGTCATCCCTTCCACAAATAGTATTCCTGCTACCAGTAGTCTCTCGCTTTCAGAAGCACTTAGCACAAATGTACTTCCACGGAATAAATTCTGAACGAAAAGTATTTTTATGGCTGCATGTGTATGTATTTTACATGAAAGGTCACACTATAACAAGTGTTCTAGCTAAAATGTGATAATTGAATATTTGTGAATTCTTCAGACAGGCCTTATTTTGACTCTCTTAAGTGCTTAACTAACACATCTCACTTTTAGAAGTGACGAACCTCATGAATAAATTACAAAAAATCTAGTTATGTTATTTACCTTTTATTAGCTAACCACAGCTCCACTTCCTCTTTTAAACATTAGCATTTATAGCTTAAACTCCTACAGTTGGATTACTGCTTATGATTTTAGAAGGCCAAGTTCTCCATCGTGTTGCAAACTCAGAATATTTTCAAGGACTGCAAATACGTTATGTGGTAAACAAATGAATTAACAAAGAGTAAAAGGTGTTCTATAATTTCCTAACTTTTCCTGTCAAAATCATCCTCCCAAATCTCTTTTTATCTTCTTTTAATTTATCCTTTTAAACTTACCTTAACATTTGTAACCTCTGTTCTTTATAACTAGATACAGTGTACCTAGACAACTATAAAAAAACCAACCCTGTGTTTCTTCACTAGGCTATAGCTAAAACAATCTAACCCATAGTTTGAGATTTTTGAAAGTAAATTTGAAATATGCTAGCTAAATTGCAAGTTACTAAAGCAGATACAGAAATGATTTAGGGAATACAACAAGCTTTATTACACACCAAAAAAACCCTGCCAGAAATGATCAGGAAGCCTTGAAACTCCAATGGTTCTTCACACACTTGGACACGTGTGCATGAACCTAATCACCTATGCAGGTATTTCTTCTGTTAACAGGATACATTTTTCAATGGCTGAATATAAAGTCAGTCATGCTTAAACATGATTGTTAGGCAACTACTGTGCAGTTGCAGTTTCTTGCTGTTAGTATAGCCCTTTGGATAGTTCACACAGGACTGCAAAGACTGAAGAGGGACAATCTCTCATTAGTTTTGTGACTATGAAGCACCATATAGAAAAACTGTATATAACATACTTCATGCTGGCCCAAGCTTTATATAGCAAAACAGAGAAAAAAAAAAATTTCTGCATGTACTTTTTTTTTTTATTTTAGGCATTGCAGCTGATTCATTATTTACTGATTAAATTTTTTCCTAGTTTGAAAACTTAAAGGAACAGAAAGTTCATAATTTATCACAGGTATTTAGATGAACCTCTGATTAAACTGAGACTTATCTATCAAAGAAAGAACTGATATCTCACCTATTCCCCAAAGCACAGAGCCATCTTCCACGAAATTCCAGTTATCTTGCATTTTCAACTCAACGTCAATTCAAAAAATGTATTCCTTTCATAGGTTCTGCAAATAGAATATCACTAAACAATATACAGTTCCATTGATATTAGAGCTAATAAACAAGCTTGATTTTAATTTACAGGCTAACCATGCATCTTTGGAAAGAAGAACACACAGTTTGAAAACATGCTATGTTTATAAGAAAAGATTACAGGAAAAGGATGAAGAAGGATGATAATTTTTGTGAAGGTGAGGAGAAGAGGAATGATGGTCATCTTTTCAGCTGCAAAAATTATTTTAGACATGTAGGAAAAAGGTACTATCAATAAATAGAGAGAGCTTCTGTTTGTTCAGCATGCAGGGATCACATCAAGAAAAGACTTTTAGCCACAAATGAACATAAAAATTTAGCCATCATGAAAGGAACCATTCTTACTCAAACACGCAAAACATATAAGCCCTCTTCTCCAAATAGGACACAGCATATGATCAGTTCGAAAGCAAAAAAGCTACATTTAGTTCATATCACAACCTCTCCTCATCAGCAAGACCTACACACATCTCTAAATCACAAACCAGTCTTACACTCTCAAGGACTTGATGCTTTCCATCTTCACCAGCTGGCAGTAGTGATCTTCTAGGCTTTACCTTTGGAAGCTGCTAAGGACATACATGTTCTTCTGACCAGAGTAACGAACATATCCCTTTTCTCTCCTGAAAACTAGAGTGCTCACAGTTAGAATACAATCTGATCTCTTACTCTTGTATTACAAAACTAGCCAGCTGTCTCCAAGATCTGGTATTGCTAGATACTTAAAGGTGATGTAATATTACAAAATTTATCACAGACCTTTGACTGCATTACCTACCTTTTCTCACCCTTTGCCAAGACTAACATGACTAGCATTTGGGGATTCCAATAAGATAATAACTAATACTGCTGTTGTTAGTAATACAAATAACTTGACAAAGAAGCAAATACACTCCTCAATGTCAGTCTTCCCCCCAGATAACAAATACTCTGACTCTAGGCTGGGTTCTATTCAGTCATACGCCAACAACATTCTTTTTAAAGCTTGTGACATTTTAACATGTAAGATCAGATGTTTCATTGTCTGACGAAGCTAGAAATGTCAAGTACAGGCAAAGATCTCAATGAGACCCATTTCCCAGTCCCAGAATACCCAGAAGTAACAAACTTTACTATGTTTTTGTCTATGCATACATTTACACAGACAGTTTTACTTTAATGAAAAGCTATTGCTGGTCAATACAGGAAGTATTTTGCATTTATATTCATTCTGCTCTACCTATGAGCTCTTTTGGACTAATAGTAACTAAATATTCTCATTGATTTTGACCAAGGAATGCAAGAAAGTTGCATTCAGAGTTTTTAATTCTTAAAACAACTGTTCTATAGCAGATAGTATATAGAGAATGTATTCAGTGACGCTACTTATATGTGTCATGGATTTGACATTTGTAAGAGCGTAAGACCTCAGCCTCCCACAAATGCAATTTCTGTGTGACAGAGATACACTGTTTTCAAACTATTGTAAATCTAGGCACATACACACAGGTAACAAAATACCGCATTTTCTTTTGCAGGCTTAGTTCAACATATCTCATACCTTTCAAAATAAACAATGGAACACATCATCAACATAAATTTCTTACCTTTATATTTAAAACTATAATTAACAATTACTTTTGATATAATAACAACCTGCTTTCTATTTCACCACTTTTTCACTCTTCTAGTTCAATAACTGATGGCCAAATTCTGCCATTTCCTAAAACAGGTGTATTTCAAAGTCTAATTATAAGTTTAACTTCAGTGATCTCTTTTGGTTGATAAAATGATTACTGATTTGACAAGCTTTATCAGTAAATGATTACAAGAAGCAACAAGTTAGCATTTAAAATGAGAAGGAAATGTTATATAAAATCTTGATAATTAAAACCAATTTCTCATTAAGCGCTACAGCTCTCGAAATCTGTAAAGTTAATAACAATACCTAGAAAAATGTAGATATTGCCTATTTCTAATTAAAAAATATTTAAAGGACTGCAATTAAGTACATCATCGGAAGCATGATTTTGCACAATCATCATGTGGCAAATACTGCAGAGATGATCTTATTCAATATAACCAATGTCATATGTAACTGTTTAGCTTTTGTACCCATTTTAGTAGGCTGAAGATAAACAATATCCTTACCATTCTAGAAATGTTTGCCTGTTTATGAAAGAAAATTCAACAACAGAAAAAAATCCAGATGATTGCAATTGATACATTTTTCTAACATCAAAACACTGTTGGTTTTTAAGATTATCTATGACTTCATCTACAAAAATATTCAAGAGATTATGTAATCAGAAATGATGGTGCAAGGAGAGTGCCAAATAAGGAATAATATGCAAGTGCTCTTAAGCACCAGTTTACTATAAAAGCATCATAATAACAGTAAGAAATATGTTTATTTTTTTATCTTTCAGCTTACATATGCAAGGAGAAGGTAAATGAACCAGCTTGGCATCTACCCTGAACATCTTCATATCTTACCACAGAGTTCTTCACAAATTACTCCATGGTTTTGATAATTTATATATTCAGTTTAGAGCCAATATTACATATTATGCATAAATCAGAAATTAAGTCAGATTCAGAAATCAAGTAGCTCATATTCTTTGAACAAAACTGTCAAGAAGTGTGTAACTACACCATCTGAATTGACATCTCTGTATTTTCTCTGACTTCTGTTTCTGTTCATGCTCAACAGCCGTATGGAACATAATAGATATGCACTTGTTGCACATTCATTAGATATGAAGAAAAATATGTCTCTCCACTATTTTCCACCAGTGAATCTATGGCTATATCTATGGCTCTCCATCATTTGCCACCAATAAATATAACATTTCCTTATTCAAAAGTCTTGTATTACATTTTCTGGAATGTTCTATGGCTTTATTAAACATAATAACATAAAATATGCAAATGCAATTACATTTTAAACTTAAAGGTCATGAATAATGTGTATGAAGTAGAAGTCACAAATACAAATGCCAAGAAAAGTTGTTAATGATTAAAACTGTTGTTGGAAAAAGCAGTGATATTGCAAGACAGATATTTTTGACTTGCAAGACAGAAAGAACAAGAACATCACTTCAGGTTAAAAATACTTATGCTAAATGTTAAACTCCGACATTTATTCATTAAGTAAATTAACAAGAATAATTTTCATTACAAAAGATCAGAAAGAAAACCAGTTCACCCTGATCATTTACAGATCATGTTGTAATTAAACTTGTCTACACTTACTTTTGAAGGAAGTAATTTTGTCGAATATTCCAGATTCTTTGGTAGATGAACTAATAAATCAGGTGACAATGTGATTAAATATACATGTGCTGAAGCAAGAAATATAAATTAAAAGAAAGTTAAGCTAATAGTATACTAATGTGTAGGAAAATATAAATTTAGCAAACATGAGATTCCACTGAGATGTAAAAGTGAATTCAGAATTATAATTCACAGCAGGGTTGAGGCTGGAATGGACTTTGTGATCTTCTAGTCCAGCCCACCACTCAAAGCAGGGACATCCCCTTTATGTATGTCCAGTTTGCTTTAATGCCCCCTAACCTGATCCTCATCTATTGAAGGAAAGTCATTACTCCAAATGGTCCCTCTGGACTCAAGGATGTGGGATTCTTGAAGGCAAATCCTATCAATAGAGACTGAGGCAAAACCAGCATTGAGCACTCTAGCCGTTTTACATCCTTTGGTGCCCAGTCCCCTGTCCCATTCAGCAGCAAACTCACATTTTCCAAGTTCTTCCTTTCTCTGCTGAAAAAGTTATAGAACTCATTTTTTTCCCTTCGCACCCCTCACCAGATTCAACTCCATCTGGTCTTTGGTTTTTCTAAGCCACTCCCCACACACTCAGACAGCATCTCTCTATAGTCTCCTAGGTTCCTACTCCCACATCCTTTACGATTATGTTTCAGTTTTGTCAGGAGCTTCTTGTTGATCAACGCTGGCCTCTTGCCACCTTCCCCTGACTTTCAGATGAACACATCCTGAGTTTAGAGGAGGTGACCCAGCAATCCTGGATCCCTCTTCTCTCCAGGACTTCATCCCATGGTTTTGTCCCAAGCTGAACCCTAAACAGAGCAAAGTTTGGTCTTCTGAAATTCAAAGTTGTGATCTTATTTGCCCTGTTCTGCTCTCTCCTGAACTCCACTATTTCATAGTCACTGAAGCCACAGCCACACCAACTGTCACATCCAGTTCCTAATTATTGTTACTAGGTCCATCAGAGTGCTTCCCCTCATCAGTTCTTCAGTCATCCTGTGCCAAGAAGTCATCATCAGTACACTCCAGATGTCTCCTGGACTGCTTGTGACCTGCTATGCTGCCCTTCCAGCAGGCGGGAATTTATAAATTTTATGATAAAATCCGATCTTAAAACCTGATTTTTCCTTGCCAGGAATTAATTTTATATGAACATACTAAGCATTGATTGTAATTATAGATGACATCTCTGAATCAACAGGTAGTGGCAACCAATTCTTGATAATGACTGCATATTAGTAAAATCTTAGAAAGTGTTAAGTTAGTTCAAATGAATCCAATCTTAGCAGTTCAGCAAAACAGGTAATGGCTAAAATTTTACTAAACAGCAATTTTAAAGCATGAAATCTGTGAAATGATCAGCAGCTCAAGCTTCCAGAAATTTTGAATTAGGTTTGGGTAAGCAATGGGTAAATGCAGTTGCTGTCTTCCATTTTGGTCTAGAAAAGTATTTGCAAAAACATATATGAGATTTCAAGATTGTACCATCCCTACATAATACTAATTAAAACAGTGCCAGGTTTTGTTTTGGCTTTTTTTGTTTGTTTGTTTTTCTTTTTTTTTTGCAATAGGCTCTTTATTTTGAAGGGCAAACTGGTTTGAAGGGTAATACAGTAAACAAGGGTTCAGTAGCTGATGAGGAACAAAATCTATTGCTGAGTTCAGATCCTAAGTCAAACAACACTGGCAAATCACTACATATCCACAAAGAATCACCATCCACGCAAAGTAGCAATGAGTCATCCAGCTGAAGCCATAATTTATATTGTTTTCACTCTTTATGTACGTGTACCACTTCCATCTAAAAAAATGAAGATCTTGTACATGAATCATGTACACTCAGTTGCCTCATACCCACATATATAGCGTAAAGAGCAGGGAATCCTTGCTTCCTTAAAAGTCACTTACAGCTCAACGTCCATAGCACACAGGGCCAGCAAAAATAAAAATAGATTATGTTAGAGGTTGCATGCTGATAACATCTCAGAGAATCAGACATACTGTTAGCAAGTAATTATTCTTTGAATGTGAATCAATGTGGATACAACTATGAATGGCAGACGGCATCCTCCAAAATGGTGAGACCGAGTAATATCAGCTGCAAATAGTACTTCCATCCAAAACTTGGAATCTAAATGAATGACCAAGTTGAAGTCATAATGCTTACCAAAAGTCATTGCAGCAGTACATTTCCCAAAGACAATAGCTATTGTTGCTTGCCTTTAGGCAAAGTGACCCTTAGTATTCAAAATATGAGGTATGCCAACCAAGCACTACGCACAGGGATATACTAGGCTAACCATTTTAATTTTTTGCTGGGAATTAACTGAGTCTTACAAAATATAACTCTGGCCAAGGCAAACTTTTCACAATTCTATATCAATGCAAATAATTATTGATATTTCACTGACTGCTATCTTCCATGAAAGACATCCATGATTAAAACAGCATTTGTTCATAACTAGAATGAGATAGTTTAAAAGCAGATTGGTTTTTCTTCTAATTAACAAAAGTTTCGTGTAATTCTTTAGCTTGTGGCATTGATCTTTGTAGACCTTGATGCTCATCTGTCCAGTGGATTGGTGCCACAGTGAACAATCCTGGCTCCAGTGTTTATAGACTTGTTCAAAGCTTGCTGAAAGCACTGGATAACAGCAATCCACCCATCTGGATAGACAAGACTAAAAAAGCAGACATCTGCCAGAGCAATTTGGCTGACTCCAACAGGCCCTCATTTATGGGAAGCACAAGGCATGCTGGCATAGAGGCGCAGAGTATGTCCAGAAACTTATGTGATTTCTCCTGGACATCTTCCACTGTAATCTCCAGTGTGACTGCTGCCACTCTGTCTGGTAACTCCTGAAAACTTTTGTAAGTAACTGGCTGTACTTTTGAGTATTGACGGAAGCACAGTCTCATCTGCAGACAAAGGTAATACAGTGTCATAGCTGTTTGATTAACAGCCTGCAACTCCTCTTCCTCGGAGTCTCTGAGACAGATGTTTCAGTCATATACAAAGTTGACATGCTTTGTATGAAAACGATCGGACTGTAATTGTTAAAACAGAAGCATGTACAATTTGGCTAGACTGCTAGCATAGATAATAGTCAAGACAAAATGTTGCAAGGGTACAATAGTCACTTAATCATAATGTCACTTGTAGATCTTGCATAACAATGACGAACACTGCAATAATGACCTACTCCTGTAATTAAGAGTTCACAAATATTCTAAGGTTGTGTACACCACAGTACTAATACTATTTGAATGGCAGGAGTAAACAGCAGAATAGTCAGTATCAAGGACAGCTATGACAAACAAAAGAGAGAATACCAGGTGAGTCCTTTGCAGATTTTGAATTTCACTTCACAATAACAGAATAAAGATTGCTGATTCCTCACGCCAGGACCCAGAAGGAGAAACCAAGACCCACACCTTAGGTATGACTTAGCTTACCACATGAAAAGTATACCACAGCATTTCTGTGTTCTCTTTAGGCATCACAGCTTCTTGTAAACACCTCTGACCTTTCATTTCAATAATTACTTGCAAAATAACATATCTCAAGAATGTACCTCACATCCAAATTAGTATAAAAATATTTTGTGGACTCATAATGCAATGTTATTGCTTCACAAGAAACGAGATTCTTAAGACCTGAGGCTTATACTCTGTCATAAGACCAAAACATTAGTAGAAACAACTCAGATGAAAATGCAATTCTTTTTAAAAGGGGATGAAATGTAAAAAAGAACTAAATAAAAATTAACATTATTAGTGAAAAAAATCAGGTAACAAACAACGAAGTGTTTGTATTTTTACAAAGTGCTGATTTATTCTACATCTATGAAAAGGAATTGTGGTAGAGGCAGATTCATTCGTCTTATAGCCCCATGTAAGCAGTATGTCAACTCTCATCATGCAACAGATTCAGAGGATTCAGCTCACTAAAAGAACTTCCACTGACATGCATGGAACACAAGTGTACCTTCAGTAGAATTTATGGGTAAGACCTGTGACAGCATTGGTAATAACATTCCTTTACGTTACCTAAACTTCTTTCATATAGGTGCAAATACAAGAATGCAAAACTCTCAGATGCAAACCATGGTCAGTCTTATGATCATTGTGTATTAGCAATAGTATTTACTGCCCTTTAGAGGACTTGATTCATTAATGGTTCCAGCAGCATTGGTCCAGCACTTTCAAGCTGCAACACTCCTGCCTCAGTGTTAGTTATGCAAAACAAATTACTCACCTCAGCACTATCAAAACCACATGAGAAGCAACGAAGAGGAGAAATCACAGGAATTACAGCAGACTTGCACTGGATAGTCAGGTTCATGGCGTCCTCCAGATATCATGTTCTCAAATGAAGTTCAAAATTGCAGTTGCACCTCCTTTCTTTTTTCTTGGTGTTTCTTTTTTTTTTTTTAATTGGCTGAAATCCTCTCATCTGCCTGCAAAGAAAAGGGGCCTGCTCTTTCTTAGCCTCTTTATTATTCTTATAAGGAAGTTGCTGCTGTTGGTTGGTTTCAGAAAAATTGACTGTGGTTCATCCACAATAATTTTGTGCACTAGGGCCTTCTCTCAGAAATGCAGATTCATACACCAAAACAGACTAATTCAAACTTTTTACAGGATACAAATGCAAGTGCAAAGATGGACATATAAATTTGTATTTGGTTTGTGTGGCAAGGTTTTCGTAGAGGGGAGGGCTTACAGGGGCAGCTTCTGTGAGAAGCTACTTGAAGCTGCTGGCCAAGGCTGAGCCCATCAGGGATGGTGCTAATGTCTCTGGGATAACATAGTGAAGAAAGGGAAAAAAACTGCACAGCAGCAACTGCAACTGGAGGAGTGTGAATATTTGAGAGGAACAACTCTGCAGACACCAAGCACAGTGAAGAAGGAGAGGGAGGAGGTGCTCCGGGCCCCAGAGAACAGGCTCCCTTGCAGCCCGTGGTGAAGACCATGGTGAGGCAGGCTATCTCCCTACAGCCTATGGACATCCACAGGGGAGTAGATATCTTACCGGCAGCCCATGGAGAGCCCCATGCCAGAGCAAGTGGATGAGCCCAAAGGAAGCTGTGACCCCATGGGAAGCCCACTCTGGAGCAGGCTGAAAAAAAGGACTGAAAACCAGCTTTTTGTATAAAATTTACAAAAGCCAAACTAAATAAACAAAACAAACCAACTGAAAAACCACCACCAACTCCACCCTTTTTAAAATCAGAAGTAGAATGCTACTAGGCAAATTAACATTGACCAGGTGTTTTTATGCTATTTTAAGAGTCAGTAAAATGATTTGTTAAAGTTGTTTAAATACTCTCTCGCATTGTGAAGTTTTTCAATTCTGATAATAGTAAAAAAATAAATAAATTTGGCTTTAAATAAGATACACCTGTTTTATTTATTATTCAGTCAATACTAGGCATTAGGCTCAAACACTTGTACATGGCAATTACAGTAGTTACAAGACCAAATAAACTATTACAATTGTTTCATAACTCATTCCTAGAAGAATTCAAAATAAGTATGAGACAAATTCCAGGCACATTATCACCTGGATTTTATTTACTCACATATACCACATCAGATTTCAGATGTTAAGAGTTATTTCATCGTAACAAGACGCAATGTAGAAGCAAGAAGAGTTTCTCAAAATAATTGTTATTGTTCTATATGCAGCGCTACGTTATTATTTACTATAAAAATAAAAAGCCAAATTGATAAAAAATGATAAAGCGCAGAAGCTGGTATATTAAAAGATCTTACATTTTTACTAAAATTGAAAGTTTCACAGTGAAAAGGAAAAAATGCAGACATCAGAGTGTTAGGATTCCCAAAGGCATTATGAAGAGATGTACACGGTGCACTGCAAATCTGCAAGTATACAAATGTTATCTACTGCTCTGAACAGGTAGAAAAGTCACTGAATTTATAGGCATATGCTATTGATTTCTTAGTTTAATTAGGAGGTTCTACTAATTATCACTAGAATCACCTCAGATCTTCAAAAGTCCTTAAAAATTAACAGCCAGTTCAAGAAGCACTAGAGGGTGGAGTACTGTAAGTTTGCCCTGATCTTATATTCTTCCATAGACATCAGCTTATAGACACAGTAGACAACTAAATAGACACTGTAGATCGACTTTCCAATTGGTCCAGGTCAGTTCTTATTTTACCTGCTTTGTATTAAATGAAAGAGAAATATTTGAAAGCAAGTCATGTGTGACATATGCTGCATACCTGGGGCTACGAAAGCTTCAGATAAGCAGAAGCTCTTGCCACATGCACAATTACTGGGAGGAAACCTTGTTCCCCAACTCTTAATTCATATCACAACATATAAAGAGAAAGGTTTGCTGCCAATGGCAGCTCCAAAGCACTCCTCCTGTTCTGCTTAGGCTGAGCTAAATGAAGAGTACCATTACAGAGCATACATGGCTTTTGCTTTATTAATTGAACAAACGTGTACAGATACTGAATGTGTGGAAAGAACACAAATTATCAAAGCAAGATTGGATGGAAGTATAAAACCATATACAATTGACTTTCAAATTTGTCTCCTCTGTAGCCAAGCAATTCAAGTCAAAGAAAAGAAACTACTTCAATTGCCCAGGGGCAAGTACAGGCTCTACATCAAGGAAACAAAAAGAACGAGAAGCTATAATACTATTTGTCCAAGATGCTCTGCCCGGAAAGGAGTAAATGCACTTTCCTCATTTGGGAAGAAGTGGGTATACCGAAAATGTCTCTTAGTCAAAATAGTCCAGCAGGACATATTTTCCCATGAAACTTCTTACCAGGAAGTTACTCCGGCAAGGCAGCCTGCTTTCCCAGGAAGTTTAGCAGTGAACAGTGATTAAAAATACCACAGTTCCAACAATGCTGGTCAGTTATTCTATAAAACATCCTCAGTCTGTGGATTAGTGTTGTATCATTGCCTCTTTTTGGCAGGAATCACTATTATTCTTTCCATACTTCCCTGAGACTGTGCAACACCTCTCAGCAACACTCAGATTTCCTCCTTCGACTTCTTGTAACAGGTGTAAAGACAAAATGTATACTTGCTATCTGTGACTACCATCAATGTGTTGGAGACTTGTCTAGACTATTAAATATCGTTCTTACTTTCTCTTTCTCACTACATCAGTGGTAGGTACTAGTGAAGACCACCAGAAAATAAGTCCAAAAACAAAAATAAAAATCACATTTTCTTCCTAGTGTACAGAGAAAGAGCAGGAAAAGCAAAATGGAGACAGAGGGAGGAAAACAAGGGGGAACTGGTATTTTTTCTGCTTAGTCAGTTTCTGGATCAACTTCCTATTGGATTGCCTTGAATAGCAGGATGTTTGACTCCCTGCACTAACCTAAAGGTTAAAACAAACATGAATTTAAGAGATGGGTACAAGCTAAGAGGCATACAGCCACTGAATACATGGTTTGTATTATTGACATTAAGAGATTAGCTAAATTTGAACTGGCCCCATTTGCTTTCCAGATAAGGTAAAAAAAAAAAAAAAAGATGTTGTTCAGAAACTCTTACATTTCCTTCCACGGTGTAAATAGGTAGACTTCAAAGACCTATTAAATGAAAAAACTGAAGTTTACTTTTCCTTCTACATTCTTAGCATTATATTTGTAGCTGGGGACGGTCCATTTTCAGAAAAAAATGCAGACAAATATAATTACTTAGTTATTAATAAAGATTTCTAGACATAAGTGCTAAATAATATAACCTGACATGATGGACATCTAAGTAGAAATTAATTGTTTCAGCTCTAACACAGTAGTAGTGTAAGCTATTGTTAAATTTCAAGCTTTTCAACTCTTTAGTGAATCAGTTTTGATCAAGAACTATGATAGATCACACCTTTACAACAGTCCTGCTTACTTATGTAGATTAGTTCCTTTTCTTAAATTGCCTTAACTGGAACTAAGGCTTTATAAACAACACAAATGGACATCACTTTTTCTGTGAACTTTGTTACACTGATCCATCAGAAGGCACTAATCTGTGCTGTTCTAAAAACATATAAAGAAACAATCTATGCTAAAGAAATGTTTAAGTAGTTCTAAACAACAGGTGGGATTAGAAGGATTATAGAAAAGGTTACTCCTTAATATGAGTCATTTTAAAAGAGTGAACTCATCAGCCATTGAAGTAGTTTCCATTCAATCTGTGAAATATATAAAGTGGGCACAGATGGAGAACATATTAATTTACAACTGGAAAAGCGTTCTTAAAATTTGAAAACTGCTTAACTTCTATGCAAGCTTTAAGTAACTAAAATGTGTATCTCATCGTACATGTTAATTCTCTCTCTCTCTCTTTTTTCTCAAGGTTTTCTACTCTCAGTTTCAAAATCTCTGCAAAAGGTAGAAGATGAAGATATGTTGCTAACAACAATAAATCTAGGAAAAACTGTTCGAAATGGAGACAGAACTGTGAACAGTGGAGCTATACCTTTCCTGAAGCATTATAAGACTGAAGACAGCAGTGTTTTGGATAAAGAGGATGATAGAAACATGAAGTTTTTGGTGAGTTTTCAGTTTTACATTTTGGCTTAATTGTAAAATGGAAGTCGTCTTCATAGCCCTTTAGAAAACAAGCACAATAATTGAAAGCAATAACCTGGTGAATATACAAAAATACCAGTTTAGCATGCTACAGTCAAGAATAAATTTTCAACTGCAAGTATCTATCCAAGATTTTAAATGTGTAACTTGGACTTCTGAATAACAGAAATCTGATTTTTAAAGAACTATATGTAGCCAAAACTTGTAGGGAAAAGTGCCTGTATTTATATTTAATTCAGCATGTCCCTATATACAGCCACAAGTTTTTAACTTCACCCAACATAAGACTCGTTATTTTATCATGTTCTTTGCCATAAAACCATTTTAGCCAAAGACAGAATGCAGGTCATTAGTTTTAAAATACCATCTTGAAAGACAAAATATTTGCACTGCTAAGTATAAAGCATAAAAATTCAAGTATAAAAAGTGAACATCACTGACTTTAAATATAAACTGCAACTCTTGTTTTCCCTTAAAACAGGACACAGGTTCCAGACATGATTTCTTAAATCGTGTTATGCCAATCAACTTAGGAAGAAAGCAACTACCTTATCTTGCACTGAAGGGAGCCATGGCTTTTCCAGCTGACGCTGAAATTCAAAATATTGAATCAATACAGGAAAGAGAGACTGCAGATGAGGAAAATTCAGCTAAATTCCCTATAGGAAGAAGAGATTTTGACAGTAAGTATATTTTCATTTTTATACAAAAATTATTTCATTCTGGGAAAGTATAATGCAATGTCTATATAGCAATTTGATGAAGGTTCATTTAGAAACTCCACGTCTATTATGATTTTGTGCACAGAGGAGGAAGCATTTGTTAAATTTGTCAAATTAATATTTCCAGAGACCATAAAGAATTCTAGTTCTTTGATGATATAAACTTTCAGATTTTTTTTCCTGTAGTGCTCAGGTGTATGCTGGGAAGAGTCTATCGACCTTGTTGGCAAGTCTGAAAACTACTGATCTACACCACCTTCTTTGAACATTAAACATTTTATTATGAATTTAATGTAATTTGAAGTTATTGTGGTTTAGTGTGGCTATATATATGCATCAAAAAGTACCTTCCCATCGCATTGTAGATGGAAACATAATTCATTACCAAAAAGGAACATAGCTGTAATTACTAACAATGTATTGTTATCAAAAAATAAAAGACTGCTGCATAATCCAGATTTGCATTTGTCTTGTATTATATACAAGCTACTTCCACTTATTTGAGTATGAAAGGAAGCAATTCATGAATTTCACCCTCTTGCAAAATTTTACAACTTCTGAACCAGCCAATGTACCATTTATGTCAAAACAAAACCTTATAGTCGAAAAAAGTGAGTTAATTTTGCCTGACCAGCAATCAACTTATTCTTGCTTGCAGTTTTGCTGTGTTGTCTTTTTCCACCGATTTTGCTGTCCAATTCTTTCTGAGGGTTGTTTGAAGTCTTAGGTCTTTTAGCATTTTTTTGCAAAGATGGTTCACTTTCCTTGTCACAGATTACTTTGTCATTATTCAAATCCATCTGTTCATTCTTGGAGTCCTTGTTTCTTGGCTGACAACTCAGCTTTCCCATTTCTGTATAACTTCTAGTCTGGTGAACATTTTCAGAAATAGTTCCAAGCACTGGTACATCAAGACATGAATTCATACCTTCTGTCATGTAAGAATATCAAAAACATATGTGAAGAAATAAAAAGTTACCTGGGATTATTCATCCTTTTTCTATCAGAGGACTGTCATGTGATTTTTTTAATCAAAATTAGTGCTTTATCAGTAAAAACAACCCCAAGAAAACTATGCTGATCATTGCAGTTACATTTGCTATGTGTTCATAAGTGTACTGGCAATTTAAAATGACATTGCTCAAAAACATGTAACAGCAATTCACTTCGGGCAGTGGATTTATAACTTTCAGATATTGGAAAAGATGCTTAAAGGACCTAGAAATTATATGTATGATAGGATTTATATCAGAGTAAAACAAATTTTTCTCTTTTTTAAATTGCAAAAATGCAAATTTCACTTAGCTTACTTTTGTAAAATAAGAAGAAACATTACATAATGTATGCAAAATCTATCTTTTGTTACCTCAAGATAGCATCGATATGTATTTTTCAAACAGATTTATATTTTCAAAGCATTAGCATTACAATTTTAATGCAAAGACATTTAACTGATCATAGCATACAGAGCAATGAGATATGCCTATTTTTTCTTGAAAATTTATTTATACTTGAGTTTTAGTAAAGCAGTTTGATAACATTTGAAATATTAGCTATCACATTTACTTATGCAATCCTACTACAGCTTACCTGTGAGATATCCAGCTTTTAAATTTTGCTTTGGTGCAGGATTCATGCAGGTTGGAATTTCCTTACTGCTGAGGAAATGCTGACCCTTTATTTCACTCAACTCATTTTTGTACGTACATGCAAACTGAGATTTGATTGAAGATTGCCTTATCTGCAAATAGCAAGCTGGTATTAGCTTTAATTATTTACAAAAGTAAAAGACAACACCTGCAAGACTTGTAAAATACTAGGTTTCCTCATTCTTCTGTCTTGAAAGCTTTTAGATCACATAAAATGCCAGAAAAATTAGTATGCTCACATAAAAGATATTTACAAAGTATAAAGGCTTTCAAGAATACTATCAAATTATTCTATTAAAGTCCTAAAATAATTTTAAAATCTATTTTCATCTCTTTCAGAAAGTTACACATCAACTTTTAAAGCTTCAACCTAAGATTTTCTGTCAAAGTTAGTCCCCTCTTTTGAGGGCACACTCTACAATTTTGAGTAGCTGCCATAACTACTACAGTCAATTATTATACTTCTACAGGTCATCTTTGAGATGATAGTTCATAAGTGCCAAGTATAGGATAAGTCTCATCACTTAACTAATTTATATAGAGAGGAAAGTATAATAGCAACACTGAAAAGGAATGATAAATCACATAAACTGAGCTTCAATATACTTATACCTAAAACTGGAATATAAAGTATTATTTCAGATCTTTCTTTGGCAAATGTCAGATTTCCCATTTACTCACAAAATAAAGCCTTTTCCTTGTTGAATGCCAGTGTCCTAACTCCACATTTGTGAAAACATACCCATATAGCATAAGTTGCCAGAAATCTACGGTATTGAAGAACACTATTGCATCTGGCTCTGCATGCTCATCTCGACTTCCTAATCTTGGAAGAAGGGAACCTAGTCTCATAGTACAGGGAAACAAAAATATTTGGCTCAGCCAAAAAAAAAAGTTACTATATTCAATATATCCTTATTTAATGGAATCAGTGGTTACAGGTCAAACTTCTTCAGCTTACACTTAAGTTACAGCTTCACATCAGCTTAGAATTTCAGGGTCAAGCTTTGTACTTTCTGGTCAATTTATCACAAATGCTACAGACTCTGCCACGCAAATTCTGCCCTCACTTTCATTTGGAAGTCTACTGGATTATATAAAATATGTTGAAAGGTATAGCACAGAGCAGATAATTACAATATATTAGGATTTGTAGCTAATAATTCTATTACAACAGCAAAGATGAATTCAAATAAATTTGAGCTGAACAGGTGCTACAGTACAAATATCAGGAAAAAGAAAAAGCAAAAGACATTGTCACAAAAGAGATGTTGCTATATATACAGATACTAGGAATGATTTGCCAAATAAGAGGTTTACAGCCACTTTTCTGATTAAGAAGCTTGCATTATGCAAGTCTACTTTTCTCCTTAACACAAGCACGTTTACATCTTACAGTTTAGGTTTGACCCCTACAGATATATTTTTCTTCCAATTCAAAATCTCAGACTTAGAAAGAAAAGAATATGTTCCCAGAAACCTCCTTTCACAAGGGCCTTTATCCAAAAAAATCAGTCCCAATTTATGCCACTTTCATCAGATACTGTTTTCATGCATGTAAGCTGACAGTCTCTAGCTTTTTGTCATTGAGATGCAACAACTAATATCCCTCAACAGTATCTCTTCATGATACTGCAGTTGTCCAGGTGAACACAGCTAGTCTTTTTGGAAAAAAATATCCCATTTATTTACAAAAAGGTAGTTTTTTTTTCTGACTTAATATGTCTGTATATATACAGTTTTACTTTAAACTCAGTATGCCATTCAAGAGTTTAAAGGACCCAATTTTCCCAGTCATCCCTCACTCCCAAAGTGAAATTTCTCTGTGCCAGGTAACGGTCTGAGAAAGAAAGGCAGATTTAACAGAGAGAACTAGCCAGCCTGACTCTCAACAATTCTAATTTTTTTTAAAGTAGTAATCTACTCTGTACTTAAAACATTTACCGTAAGGTAAGACTATATGTATAGACATGTATGAGGCTTTGTGTGCTTAAGTTTATACCTTAGCTCACTGAGTCATTAAGTATATGTCATTAACTATACTCTTTCCAGAAAGTGTTTTGAAGGATAGGGAACCTATACTGAGAATAATCTTAAGAATTTGAAATAATTAAAAATACAACTCTAATCTAGCTTAAAATTAATCAACATCCTATTGTACAATTACAATATTCAAAATATAAAGGGCTGACATTTTCTTTAAGCTTAAGGATACTGTAATAATAATGAAAAATATCTTCCTGTATTTTCTGTTTCATAAACACTACATCTTAATTCTTTAAAATTCCCTCAATTCTTAATTATTTTTCAGCAAATGACACACATCAAAAATTACACAACAATAACATGCACAGAGTTCTATCACATATTCATATTACAAGAGGCAAATAAGCTACAACTTGAGCTGAGTTGATGAAGCTATAAAAAACACAGCACAAAGACCATCAAACTTAAGCAAGAAAGCCTGACAGTTACCATTCTATCACTAACAATAAATCCAGTTATTTTTTGGGACATCAGGGTTTCTTTTTACCACCCCCATCTGACGCTTTGCTAATTCAGTTTGCAGGCATTAGAATACATGGAGTCAAAGGACAGAAGTCAAGCTCAAATACTGAAAATGTGCAGCACAAACCCATCTGCTTGTTTCAGCTTCACTGAAACTTGAAATATGCCTCAAAACTTCATGATGTATTGCATCACATAGCATTTAGTCATTTGCAAACAGTATACAAAGCTCTACCAAATATGACTGTTTCAACCGATGCTAGTACTACAAATAAAGAGTACAAGACTGAATTTGTTGAAGCAAACTTCCCAAATAGTCTAGAAATGTATATTCACTAATAAAAACAACTGTATTACACAAAGTGAGGTAGCAATAAGTAAATTTTAGTAGCCTGAGGCAGAACAGAGAGCACAAGTCTCTCAAAAAAGAGCAACTTGACTTGATTGAAGCACACATAATGAAGCCTGTCAACGGCTTGAAATAGCTCTATGTTAGAGTTCTTTTCCCTGAAATCCACTGCTTTGAGTGCATCACCCCAATAACCCACAGCTCCATGAGAGCAAAAAGATGTTGGGAGCTCAATTTGCTCATCAAGTAGTTGCATACAAATGGCACACAATTAACTCAGACTTACTATCCCCTCTACTCTTCACAAGCAAGTGGGATGTTGCTGTTATCCCTCAACAGAAGAAGCAGAAGAAATTCTGCTGCATTTCAGAAAAAGTGGTTCCCTCTTATTGCTGTTCAGCTGGAAGAAAGTATGATAGAATTTAATATAATGTTTCAGCACATGTAGGTCAATTAGTAGTCCTAATGAGCGGATAAAGCAGGACATTCTCCCTCCTTGACTTCTGTATCTAGAGAAGGTTTTCAGTTGTTCAAGATGCCAATATAAAACATTCACTTTTATATGAAATATTAATGGTGCATGCTCTATTTATTTCTAAAAGTTAGTTGATAATCTATTCCAGATCTCCTTCCAGCATCTGCATACAGACAGTACTGCCAATATTTAGTCAGTAAGAATGTTGAGATTTGGGTTTTATACACTGGAATGAAATAATAGAATCTGAAAACCTACATCAGTAACAACAAACACATGTTTTTATTTTCTAGCCAAACGATTAGAGTACTATTTGGAAGAGAAAAGAGATAAAAAGAGAAAATATTTTTTCTCCACCCTTACCCTTGTCTTTTAAAAAAAAAAAAAAATTAAAGGTAAGTTGAAAGTTGAGAAAGGAAAGGGAGTGCAAAGTGAAGAGTAACAAAACAATAAATGGTAAGTATCATTGCCAAACCAAGGCATCATGTTATTCAAACATGAAAAATGTCCTGAATAGGTCAGGTAATACCAAGCTTTTATTGTACTGAAACTATAAAAAATTTTTTAGCATGACATTGTACTAGTCTTTTGCTATCCCAAATTAACCTACTACTGTTTTGAGACTATTTAGCCTCAAATCACCTCATTACTGGATTTTGAAAGGACTCAAAACTCACAGCTATGGATCCTAGGAAAGAAGTTTAGGGGTCTTGTAGAAAAAATGGTATTTTCCACACAAGCATGATTTATCAACTGACACTAACGATAAAGTCTTTCTACAGATTTTGTGCTGAGCATAACCTTTTTCTCCCCTCCCTCTCTCTCCTCCCGGTACGAGTTTTTAGCATACTCCATAAATATTGAAATTACTAGTCAGCTTAGCACTCTCCATAATTATATTCCACTTCAAAATGAATATTTCTTGCTACCGTAGAAAACACTACTACCTGAGAAAGATTTTTTTTTCCCTCTATTACTGTGAATTTCTGCTCACAATTATAGTGGGCATACAGAAAACTCTTGATAACTTCCTGTTGATAGTTTTCCAAGTCACAGTTTATTTGTACTGGAATCACAAATAGGCAAAACAATTCTCTCAAATAACAGCATTTAGGGAACTAAGCAATGAAAAATAACAGCAGTGCATGAAGCTAGATATTAAGTCATTTTGTACAGACATGAACAAGTCACATGAGAAAGGCAGACTGGGATTTTTTGCTTTGTGGAGCTTTTTGCTTGGAAGGATTTCTATACACAGCAAAATTACAATGAATTTCAAGCATGCCAAGATTTGTTAGAGCTGTTAAGCCACAAATTCTTTTTAAAACTAAAACTACAGTTATGTTCCCAACTGGAGGGAAATAGTGCCTCATATAGGAAAGGTTGTCTCCGGTTACATTGAGAAGAAAAACATGCCAAACTACTGAAAGTCCTTGCAGCTGTTTCAGGGTAAATGTGCTAACTATGCAGCAGGATTGCTAAAATAATGTATCAAAAGGCCAAAACAATCCTAAGTTTACAAAAAAAGATCTGTTACTCTTTTATATATTGCATGCTCACAGCTTAAAAGCTTTTGTTCCTTCCTTCTTAATGCCTAAAGTTTGCAGTTTCACCCAATCCCATTAATTCAGGAACAGTATTTTACCTACAACTTGAAAGCCTAATTAATCTTTACTGGTGCACACGAAAGACAAAAATCCTATTATGCAATGTTTTTGTTGCCTTAAGTTGCTCTTTAACCTAAACAAGCAGGTCATAGTTCTTTCATTCCTCTCTCTCACCAATACGTAGGACTTGCTTGACCCCATTGAAATCAATAAAATAAGTAGTCAAACAATAGGGTATCTACTAATTTCAGATAAATGGAAGTACGAGTCAAAGAAGCAGACATAAGGCTGGATGAAGCATTTTTAGATAAAAATAGCTCTCTCCTGTCCAATTAAACTTTCTACATGTTTTTGTAATGCAGAAAGGAGTGATAAGAAAAACTGACAAGAGACATAACAGAAGTTCTACAGATCTTTCTGAATTAAAGACTCCTTCCACAAAATACCATTCACCAGAAGAACACTTCACTTAAACAATAGATAACAAACTTGAAACTCTAAATTGTCTCTCAAAGGAAGATTGAATTTCTTCTTATTACTCTTACCTGCTTCTGCTGGAGGGAATGAAAAAATGCAACACGCTAGTTCCCCAGACTTCTTTCTCCCCAAGGGATAAGAGCGGCAGCTTTGTCTCCTAACTAATGCTGTTACAGTTAGGTGATCTTTCTGCATCTCTTCCAGTATTTAATGGGGATTGAAAGATAAAAATATTTCTTTGTCTTTCACTGTTGCCAGGAATTTATTTTGGCACAATGGAAATACCCACAGGTTTATTTTATTTTTAAACACCAATTCCAGTTCATAGCTACCCACTTACTTTATCCCCTCTCCATATTTTTAGATACTAATCACATATACACGAATTTGTGGCCTGGGTCTAAATATTATCAACCTGCACTCCTCCACGTAATTCTGTAGAAGTTGAGAGATCAGTTCCTCTTAAGGAAGGAGAGGGCATAATGTGGTGGGTTTGTTGTTTTTTTGGTTTTTTTTTTTAATTTAGGGAAGTGTTTCTCCTTTCACTTTCTAGATTTTACTCAACACATACCTCTTGAGAGGACTCAGCATACAACCAAACTAATCATCACTACTGTATTTTTCTTCCCCTCTGAAACATCATGGGAAAGGAGACTTTCACGGGACAAGTTCTAATGAGAGATCATGAATTTGTACTATAGACTAACCGTCTAACCACCTATCAGAGGCAGCATGGTAAAAAGTTTCTTCAGACAATTTTATGGAACTATTGCTAGCATCACACATACTGCATAAGGAACTTCTCAGAAGAATCACTGACATTGAGAAGAAATATCATGATGCTATTGTCTGATTCAAAAAACACATGTTCTGAGTCAATTCTTAAAATGAGTGCATTATGCATAACAAAATTTACAACTGTTAATTTTACAAGCAACCTGTACACATTTCAAGATGGCTGTATGAAATAATAATGAAGACTGATATTCAGTGTATGAAGGTAATAAGTACTACTACAGCACTTGAGACAGACAATGACTCGGTCATGGACAAGGAATTCACTGTGCTATGTGCTGCACAGTAAAGATAGAACAAAATTTATTTCTACAGAGACGTTACAATCCAAGACAAGAAATATATGGATTCACAGGGAAAGGAACTGAAGTTGCTCATTGTAATGGGCATCTATCTCAACACAAAGCACTGCTAAGCTTTCAGGAGAAGTTGATTTAAAGGTACTGAAAAAGGTTTTAAAGGAGGGTAATGCATTCTGCGGAAATCTCTTCAGCCTTAAGAAACAGTATAAAACAAACAGCTGAAAGAACTAGTCCGAAAATTAGCAAACGAACAATGAAGATTGGTATTGCAGACTGAATGTAAGCAAAGACAGATATCTCAAAATAGCATATCAGAAATAAAAAATGGGTTGGGATAGGTTAAAACAAGTAGCTTATATGTACTACAACTTAAAGGAACAGACTGAATTGTAAAGAGAAGAATGGCATCTAGCCTCTAATCACTTTGATAACAACTTTTTGTACAGCAATCTCCATGAAGAAAGATAGCTCAAGGCTGCAACCATCAAGTCTGAGAAAAATACACAGCAGCACATCAAAAAGCAAAATGATAATTTAATAAATTATAGTTGAGTGAACATATGGATAGAGAAGAATATATTCCAGAATTGTTATGGAGTGAAAAAAGTAACAGATAGGATACAGTCCTCAATGTTAAATATACCAGGAAAGATAGACTTACCACATCAAGATCAACAGCTGAGTATTCACAGGATGGTATAGAAGTAACAAAAGATGTCAGTTTTGACAGAGGGACACTTAAGTCAGATCTAGATCTGTGAACTGTTCGTATAAAGATGATAGCTGAACTTGTGTTTGTAGATTTATTCATCCACAAAGAAGGTACAGAAAGAGAAGAAGAGAAAGACAGGACCCTATAAAGTCTTCATAGAAAAAGGAAGAAAAGGAAGGGTAGAAGCATGCAAAAGAAACAAGCAAACTGTAGAAATTGTTAGAAAGGTAGAAAGAAAACCAGAAAAGACAAAATGAAAGATTAATGTTTCAAGAAAGAAAGCAAGACTTTATGTGAGAGGATGAAGATCAAAGATGAACGGCAGGCAACTGTCTGAGTTGTAGTCAGAAAAGTCATGAGTTGTTTGGCAACAGCCATTTTAGTTGACTAGAAGGAGAAGCAAAGTGAACATAGGAATACCAGGAGAATAATTCCAGACTTCATAGGAACATGGTGCAGTTTAGATGGCAATGTTTGGCTGATACACAGAAAAGAGTATTGCAAACAACGTGAAACACTCAGATGTTTTATCTTGAGTAAGAAGACTCGATGCTGATACACAATGGAGGAACATTGACACTGAACTGCATTATTTTTATTTTCACTTTTTTAAATGGAACAACATCTTGAGATATTTGGCCTCAGCTCCATGCTGTATGTTGTCTCTCTGGTACAATAGGATATACTGGAAGAAAACTATAAAGAAGACTGATTGTGATTATTAGAAGCAGCTTAGCAGCCTCAATGTTGCTTTAAGATACAAGTTGTATAGCCCCAAGGAGCCATTCAATTTAACATCTTAATCACATGTAACCATCCACATTGCTAAAGTAGGGGAAGAGAGTCCACCATCACAGATTTAATCTACAAAAGATAACACTGTAAACAAGCTTCACAATCTTCTAAGATGCTAAAGATAGTTTAGAAGTGTTAACCACAGACTTTGTCATAGAATTATAGAGTGGTTAGAGTCGGAAAGAACCTTAAAGACCATCAAGTTCCAACTCCCCTGCCATGGGAAGGGACACCTCCCACTAGACCAGGTTGCTCAAAGCCCCATCCAACCTGGCTTGAACACCTCCAGGGATGTGGCATCCACAACTTCTCTGGACAACATTTTCCAGTGTCTCACCACCCTCACAGTAAAGAATTTCTTCCTAGTATCTAATCAAAATAATCTAGTATGTAATCCAAGTCTCCCCTCTTTCAGTTTAAAACCACTACCCCAAGCAATAGACCTATTGCTTGTTCTCTTTAAATTTTAGTTTTCATAAGACAAAAGGTCATCTTTATTTCAATATAGTCATCCTAAATTGTATGAGACACCTGGTGAGCATCAAAAGCAGTCCTAGAAGTTGACTGAAAGATCTGTAAAATTATTGGCTAAAAATATTAGATGTTTCATTGTATTTTGCTACAAGTACTTTCTATTTTGTCAATCACATTGAAGCAAGACTAGAACAAGAGTCCTTCAGAAAATGTCCGATTCTTGTATTATATTAACAAGGATCATAGGAGTCACAGAGCCCTTATTAGAGTCAGGCATTACAAAAGCAGCACAGGAGAGAGTCATGACGAACCTTTACATGCAATTCCTGTCCCTGAAGTAGAACTTATTCAATTATTCAGAGACCTCTGAAAGAACTACTATTTGCACAGAAACTATGGTAGCTAATCTGGTATTTTTGAGTAGCAGAAAAGTATTTCCAAAACCAGTTAAAATACTTCTGTAATATGAATCAGTCTCAAGACTCACATTTTTTTATAGTTCTGTCAAAAACCTTGTAAGTTTCCAGTAACGTTCTCAAACTTAATAGGCAATTACTTTTAGATAATAATTTTTGTACTTTGATACTGAAAACAGCTGTTCATGAATTCAATTGCAAAACCTTCATTTAGATAAGGAAACTATTTCAATGTACTATGCAAACAGCGTATCACATTTTTGCTATTTGATGAGTAAAGCTGCAATTTAAATATGCTGTTGATTGTAAAATTAATATAACGAAATTCCTTTATCAGCTTCAATATTTCACAATTTGCCTAAGAGTTTTAAACTAAATTTCACCATAATTCGTGCATGTATCCAAAATGCTCATCATCCACCTCACCCTATTCCAAAAAAAGCACTCAGAATGAAGTTAAGTATATTTAATACACATGCTGAAAATACTGACAGTGCTTTTCATTTTACTTCTGCTGTTCTAGAACTAGTTCTGATGGCTTAAAATACCTCTGTTTTCTTCCTTATACACTAATTTCATTTGTGCTTTTACCTGCTGTCAGGACCAAGTTTGTAAAAAATACTAAGTCACTACTTTTATTTAGCTCTTTGTTGAAATGCTGTGGAAGATACAAGCTCTGCCTTTATCCATAGTACCAACATTCAAGTTTTACAATTTTGAGAAAGAAAGACTATATAAGATGCAGTATTCTGGAAGACTGCAATTTTCAGACTGAAGTTGTTCTTTCGAATAGTGCCACTCACAATACCAACATACTCTTGTAATGTTGTTTAATCTACAAAATAACAAACATTACTATCTTTATTTTATTGTTTACAAAGCAATGTTATGAAAATGTCCTCAGAATGTTACAAATAAAAAGCATTCCCAAAAAAAACGCAATGAAAAAGTCATTATTACACTTTTGGAATGCCTGTATTATCAGAACTGAAATCAAGTGCCTGTGTTCAGTTTAATTTCTGTTTTCACATAGCTTCACTTTCATTTCTGCAGTCCTGAAATTCACAGATGGTTAAATGAAGAGATATAGATTAACACAGTATATCTCCGTTACGAGATCTTCATTAGGAAATACTTTTAAGTTTAAAGCCTTTCTCTTCTGGAGTTTTAGATATTTCCATTTCCAGTATTACAACACTGTTCGAGTTGGGCAAATTACCGCAAGTTAATCACAATAACATTTCTTTAGCTATGGGACAAATTTCAGCCAAGTATTTGAGAATTTTAACACTGTTATTTTCATTTAGCATTATTATTTCAGTGCATCTATAACCGCATAGCAATTCATACACAGTACCTTATTTTTTTTTTCATCCATGGATTTCTGAATACGTTGTCTAAGAGGTTTTGGGGAAGATCCACTGGATTGTGCCGGAGATCTATATTAGAAAGAAATAAGAAGCATTTATAACATGCAAAAGTAATTAGTTAAGAAAAATAGTCACCATACCAAGTTCCTCAGAGATAGGAAGGCAAGTATCTTCGCTATCTGAACCTTACTTTGTTTTCTCTCTAAATAACCACATGTACTGAAGACAGCAACAAAACCAAACCTACAGTTCCAATTTCTGGTATCATTTTGCAGTACGTTTACAATATTGTAGTTCTGCAGCCACGGTATTATTATCTGTAATGCTGGTGATGAATTAACAAGTCACCATTCTATTTACACTACCTTGAATAGCATCTGGTTGACATCCAGAATGATTTTCCTTGTATTTACAGACTTTTCAACAAAAGTACTCACTCAAGCAAAATGCTTCCACCATCCTATATTTCAGTATGTGAACAGTTACATACATTAATGAAAAATGATTTAATTTTTGATGCATATAATGCAAAAAAAATGTTGATGCATATAAGAGGGGATTTTTTGGTCTAATCTGTGCATCTGTCAATAATTAATTCTCTGTTTATGCTCGTGTCAGGCCAACGTGCATATGAGGACAGTTGCTTCAAAAATAACTCATTCTTTATTTTATTTATTTAGCTCATTCTATTCAATTATTCCATAAATAAAATTTATTTAGCTCATTCTTTATTTTATTTATTTCTATTTGTCTGTTGTGAAAAATGTCTGCAGAACCTTGCAAAGTTTTTTATTTAAATTGCCAAAATTTATTTAAATTGCCAAAATATGGAGCTTCAGCACACTCCTATCTACACTGTTGTTCTGGTTCATGAGTCCGCTTTGTGACTCGTAATGACAAAATTCTCAGCATCCCACTTTTTCAACAACTAATGATTCCTCAGGATAAGCAACTGACTGATTAAATCATCACTGCTTCTCCAGTGCATGCATAGATTAGTTTCCTTTTTAGTGCCCACAGAAATGGGTTTTCAAGAGAGTTTTTGTTTTACACACCAGATCAATATTGGTATTCCTTAAATAGAAAGACATTTTTAAAAGGTAAGAAAAGAAATGAGCAGGAAGCAATGATTGACTAACATTAATAGGATGGGAAGACGATGGGAATAATATAAAAAACAGCAGCAAACAAAAAGTTGCCCCAAGCCCTTAATACCTGTTGAACCTGCAAAACCAGAAAAAGAGAATCTTTACTGCAAAAAGTTATGAAAATACTTAATCCACGGTCAGGCAAAACTTAACTCTAAAACATAAAGAATATAATGAATTTTATCAGAATCACCTTACTTTGATTTCAATATCATCACTACATTTTTATGTTTGCCTAAAAAATTTAAAAATACTATGGGAAAATTAGTACACTTCTGCCTTGCGTGCAGCTGCAAAATACAAAAAAAATAGCAAGAGAACTTTATTTGAACTTCCATAATGCAAATCTAAAAACAATATTTTTCAGAAGATTGAAATAACGTGCTTAGAGAAGGAAAACATTTGACGGGTATAGTAAAGGACAGATTAAGTAAGAAAAATTTCAGCTTGGTTAGGATGTTCTAAAACACTAAGGATATATTGTCAGAGCTTACATTTCAGTTCCCAAATATGCTTACATTTCAGTTCCCAAATATCACAAATTGCAATGAAAATATTTTTAATTAAAGAAAGCCAACAAAAAGTTAAACAACACAATAGCTGCTTCTCTGCAGTAGCTTTTTTGCAGGATTTCAGTGCAGAGATAAATCTACCCAACTGATCTAGAAGTTTATTAAAACAAAGCAAGAAAAATTCCTGATATGCTGAAGTTTTGCAAAAGAGGTGTTCTCTTTTAACCTCAGTCTTCACCTGAAAACTAGTAGTGCTCTCTCAAACTGACCACAAACATTAAACGTATTTTGGGATTCTTCAATAATGAAATCTCTAGAAATAACAAAAAGCATTGTGAAAAAACTCAAAACAATAACTACCATGTGATCAAAAACCATAGAAAAATAACTACCATATGAGGTGATCAACAGTCTGATACACAGAATCAGATTAGCAAAAAGGATCTGAAAACTGCACTGTTTACTGCCAGAGATACCGCCATTTATCCTGTAAACTGTTCCAGATATACTATTAATAATCAATTGGCAAAAAGACTGCAAGCACTTGAGATCAAAAATTTGAGACACAAGCATTAACAAAAAAGTGCTGTACCATAGAGGCGCCTGTACATTGACACAAATCAGAGTGATACCTTAGCTACTATCCTGTGTAGTATTAAGACATTCAGAATTCATAAAGCAACTAGAGCCTTACAAGAAAGCTGCTAGAGAAATGCAGAACACAAATATTTGATAAAAAATGAGAACAGGTGGTGTTTGCAAGTTTTATTTCAGTTTTTGAAAAGTTTTTTATTCCTAAAACA
>KZ505813.1:678523-791431 GCA_002844005.1 Limosa lapponica baueri
TCTGTCTCAGAAATGGGAAGTGTAGCCAAGTCTCCTGATGCTTCTTGCCAAATTGCTTTATTTCCCCCAGCCCTAAACTGACAGTTTCCAAAATAGTACCCTCAAATGAGAAAAGTATTGTATTAAATGAGTAGTAACTGTTCCATAAATACTGTGCTGAACCTACAACTCCAAAACAAACGAGCAGGTGAAAGGATTGACTGAGGTTGTCTTTGAAAGCCAGGTTCAGTCCTTTCTGTCTACGGGTATCTTGAGCTTACGTACATCATTATAATTTCCATGTATTTTACATACGTATACATGCATGCATGCTGGAGCAAAAAGTATTATTATACATATGGCACCGGGCATGAGTTAATTAAGATAATCACACCCTTAATTTAAATGCTATACTCTGTGACAATTACCTTGTAGCTTTTCACTGAGAAAAAAAAAAAAAAAACCACAAAACAAAACCGTGATAAAAACATTTTCTAAGTTTATTTTTTTGCCTCAACTACCCAGTGCCAACTAAGGATATTTGCTATTAGAAGTAAAGTTCATTTAATCTCTTTTTCTCCCCATATTCCTTCTTCTTTTCCAGGAAAGAGTTCCAGTCCCCCATCAGATATACACAGTACTAACTGGAGCAAAGAAAAGGAAAAGTTTATTCATACTTCAACTAGAATTTATATAAACAGGCCAAGACATAAAATGCTGATCTAATGTGTGTGGATTAGTACTGAACACTGTGCCATAGTCTATGCCATTTTACACCAGGATATGATATAACAAAATAAGTTATGTTGCAAGGTTTGTTTTATTAGTCTTGAATATATTTATAAAATGTTGAATCTGCCTCATTTGTGCTATTTCATGAATATTTCAAAGCTCAATACAGAAAGCCCTAACTAACCATGTCTAGCAGTCTAGCGGTAAAGCCAGTCTCGGTAGGAGAGGCATTCTTTTAATCTCATTATATATGCCATCTAGAGCACAAATGGAGGTGGGCCAGGGCTCTGTTCAGTTTACAGAGTCATTTCTGTGGTAAAAAGAGAATCGTCCTTTCCCCAGAAAAGACAATTCACTGGATCAGAAAACAACTTAAGAAATAACCATCTTGAAATGGAACTATAAATTAATTCAAGAATAAATATAATAGTTCTATTTAAAGCAATCAAGTAAGTTACCTGAGCAACTTCAGATCCACCAGTAGGACTTCATTGCTAGTGAGGTTTAAAAAGACTACATAAAAGCATGAAGATAAAAGGAAAATGTGGTAAAAATGCAACTTGGGGTTTTGGGGGCTTTTTGGGGTTTTGGTGGGGTTGGTTTTGCATTTTTTCAAAAAGGAGACCCTATGCCAAATTACTCTGATATTACTCTTTTATAGAATTATATTTCCATTGTGGTTGTTCAGAGAATGTTTGGACACAAAAGGTTGGATCCAACAGTACAGTGGTGATCTTCCACTGAGTGGACTCAGCAAAGTCTAGATGTGACCATCAGCATGCCTGTGCAGTACTCCATAGTAGGTCCATAGCAGAAGAGACCTAGAACAAAGAACACTTTCCCTTCTTTGATGGCCTGCACTATTCGCCATCTGCTTCAGCAGCCAGAAAGGGTCCAACAAACACTACCATTTTCAATTACAGTCTTAATTCACACTCTTATTTCCTATCCACAAAAGCCAGGACTGCGGGGTGGGTAAGTGAGGGGAAAGCATGTGATCGCACAATTTAAGACTATGTTAATGCATGCTTCTCAGGTGACTAAACTAAGACTTCACTGACAGCCTTTAAGCATTTATTTTTACAGACAATGTTCAGTTAACTTTTTTTTTTTTTAAATTAACAAGTTCCCAAACATTTTAGATCAACTGACAGAAGGAATGTCTTACCATCTTTAGCATAACCAGCACTAAAAGAGCAGACAGTTCAGGTGGGATTCATCTCACCTCTCTTGTACCCAGAGAAAAACAGATGCCTACATGAAGATAAAATGAATCACATGCTAAAAATGCCTTATTTGCATCAGTGCTTCTAAAGGGAGTTAAAAAAAAGAAAAAAAGTACAATGTAAGACTCTACCTGTTTACTAGGCACTGTATAAATGGCATCTTCTGTCACCGATTGCTTCTACTAAAAATATTCTCAGATCTTCTACCTGCTTAAACCCTTTTGCCTTACATCATCTGTGTCTCAGTCCTATCTATTTTTATCTCATTTTCCTTATCAAACTGTCTTATCTTATGCTGAGATAATTAATTTATAAGAACCTAATTGCATGCCTTATCTTTTTGGTTCCTACTGAGATTATCACATAAACAAGCTCCCCTGCTTCCCTAAAATCTAAATTACATTGGCAAGAGCTCTTCTTACAGAACTAGGGCCTTAACATACAAAGTTAATATGATGCAGAAGCACTTTTATTTATTTTCTTGAAATACATCTTTTGTGAAAAAGACTAAAGTAGCATACAGAAGAAGAAAAAAGAAAAAAGAGTTGAGGATATGGACAATATTCAAAGCCTGATAAAAAACAGAACAGACTGCTGAAGTCTATTCCAAGAACAGAAAGGAATATATCAAAATTCTATTAAACTAAGGTCAACGTTTTTATTCATTCATTTCAACTTCTCCAACAGAGGTGAAAAAACAGATGTCATATATAGCTATCTAACTTACACAGTGGGAACAAACATCTTAAAACAGATTACAAACACCTAGTGATCATGGAGTGGGAGAGGATCACAGCCGCCTTCTTTGTTATGGATTTAGGAAGCTGTTTTAGAACTTGGTAAGAACTGAACAGTTATCCAATTTTTGAATTTAGAACTATGTGAAGAGAGTAGCAATCTGATTCTGCTCTCAAACACAAAGAAGCAGCATGTCAACTAGAGCTTCATCTACCTGGGTAAAACAGCAGGACAAAAATTATTTAAGAAAAAATACAAAAATCAAATGCTCTTAACAGAGCAGTAACTGTGCCTTTTTAAGCAAACTCAATGGTTTTTTTAATTGTTATATGCATAAATTTAAAAAAAAATAGTTCATATTATTTCAACAATAAAATTGTATTAGTGAGCTTATTTAGTTTTTACACATAGTTACTTTTTTCTTTTACAGATATCAAAACACAATACCCAAAAATTCCACCTCAAACAATGAGCACGTGCATTATTACTCTAGTTTTTTAAACCATACAGAACTAAATATTAGGTGAAGACCCTACATTAGGCCCTTCAGAGTTTTGTAGTTTATTAGATCCACAATAAAAGTACAGCAAAAAAGAATTCTGTTGCTAAGTATTTTTCCATGTTGCTGCTGCCGCTTTTGCTGCATTGCCAAAAATTTCTATCTTTTAGCTTGGTGGAAGAAACCAGAGGGGCTCCATGACACAGTTCCATTGTTCCACCATAACATATTCAACTTATATAGTTCCCTCTAGACATAATCACTTTCCTGCAATTTACAGAAAGTTATGAGGATTGGAAATACGGGTAGGGAGCTGCCGGAGTGTTTCTTAAATCTGGATTAAAGGGAGGCCATGGAAACAGATGAACCAGTAGTCTGATATCTGTATGATGGTGTAAGCATAAGTTCTTTTTCAATCCTGCACTGGTATAGAAGTGCCATAGAACCACAGCTTCCATGTCTTGTTTTTAATTAAGGGACTATACTTCTAGGGCTTAATGCTAAGCATATTCTCCAGCACCAGCCTAAATTAGGAAGTAAAGGCAAGGGACAACAAATTACAAACGTCACAATTTAATTAAATGCAATACTGTACAGTTAGAGCACTTAAGACATCACAGTTGAAGTGTGGTATCTTAAGTCAGAATGACCCTGAAAAGTTCAGCTTTTTCAACCAAAGCTTTCTATTTTCTTATAAATCCAATTTAAACCCCAATTAAGGTTTTTTTTTTTAATTATTTAGAGCTAAATATATTTTAAAACATTCTCAACATTAAGTTCAAATGAAGACAAACAGATTGAAGTATATCAGTATTTCCATTATAAAGTTAAATGTGTAAATAAAGCAGGTAATTTCCTTCAAAGTTATGTTAAAGCACGTTAGCATTTAAAGTGGAAAGCATTTTCAGTGAAAATTTTTTAAGGTCCTTGTGGTTACAGAACTACAACTTCATGGGAATAACCAAGATGCAGTGGGACAGCCTCACAGCTGCAGAGCTGCCAAGGATGAATACAACAAGCTCTTCAGGAAAGACAAGGTGGAGGAATACTCTCTATGAGTAGGAGCAGCTCAGAATTACAGAGGAGTTCTTCTACTCTTCTATTGACAGACAAGAGGCTCGTTCAGAGCTTGTGAATCAGTTTGTTATAGACAACCCAACACATGTGAGGAAACAGACAAAGTATTCTTAAAGCAACTCTCAGCATGCTTTGTATCACAGACCCTGGTTCTTACAGGGCACTTTACCACCTCAACATCTGCTGGAAGAGCATCACAATGGGATGCAAGCAGTCAAGACTCCTAGAGAGTGTCATGGATACTGGATGGGCAACACACAGGCTTACAACACAGCTGGATCTGCTATTCACTAACAAGGAAGAACTGGACAGGGATGTGGAGGGGAAATAAAAAAAAAAATAAAATAAAAAAAAAATCAATAGCAGCCTTGGCCATAGCAATCACAAAGTAGTGGAGTTCAAGATCCTAGGGGAGCAAGAAAAGCAAATAGCACAGCATAGACTGTGAATTTAGAAGAGCAGATTTCAGTTTATTCAGTGAACTGGTACATGGAATCCCATGTGAGAAAGGCAAAAGAGCTCAGGAAAGCTGATGTGTTACTAATGACAGCGTATTACAAGCACAAGAACAGTCCATCACAATACTCAGGAAAATGTGTAGCAGTATCAGTAGACCAGCTTGGCTAAACAGTGAACTGGTGACAGGGCTTCAACACAAAAAGGTTTTCCACAGGATGGTGAAGAAGGGACAGATTACAAAGAAATAATCTAGAAACATTGTCTGGCATTTAGGGATGTTGTCAAGAAAGCCAAAGCTCAGCTGGAGTTGACACTTGGAAAGAATGTTAAAGTATCTTCACCTGCTGCTTTTGTATTAAAAGGCTGAACAAAGAAAATGAGGGACTTTGCTGAAAGGCAGGAGATTTTGCAACAGCAGACACAGATAAAACTGAGGTATTCAGTGCCACCTTTGCTCCTCAGCCTTCACCAACACGGTCTCCCAGGCCTCAAATTAGAGAAAGTTTTTAGAGGAGAACTGCAAGCAGTGGGTAAGGATCAAGTCAGGGTTTACTTGACAGAACTGAGGCTTTATAAGTCCATAAACCAAATGGGCTACATCCAAGAGCACTAATAGAACTGGCTGATGTCCTTGTAAGACCACTCTATGCCATCTTTGAAAAGTCACGGCGATCAGGGGAAGTCCCTGAGAAATAGAGAAAAGCAAATGTTTTTTTGCAAGAAAGACCAAAGGGACAGTTTGGGGAACCACTGATTCATCAGCCTCACTTTTTTCCCTGAGAAAATAATGTAAAAAGCCCTCTGAGAAAATATTTCTATAAATGTGAAGGATTAGATGGTGGCTGGTAACAGTAACCATGGATTTATCAAGTAAATTATGCCTGACTAGTATGTTTGACTCCTACAATAAAATAACTGGCTTTGCAGACTGGGAACAATGGTGGATGCCATTTACCTTGACTGTAGTCAGGCTTTCAATACTGTCAGAAAACACTCTCAACATACAAGTTTGGGTATTACAGTCTGGATGGATAACAACCAGATGAGTTAAAAACTGTTTGGATGGTCAGCCTCAGAAGGTAGTGAACATGTTGTACTATATCTGGAGACCAGTAACAAACAGAGTACCATAGGAGCCTGTCCTGTAACCTACTTCTCTTTTAATTATCTTTGGCAGCGACTCAGTGATAAAAATACATACTCATCGAGTTTTCAGGTGACACCAAATTGGATGGAACTGTCAATATGCTTGAGGGCAGAAGTGCCATGCAGAGATACCTGAACAGACAGGAGGAACAGGCTGACAGGGACCATACGAATTTGAACAGTACACGCAAAGTTTTGGAAAGGGATAACACCTTGCAATGATACAAGCTGGGGAGCAGCTCTCTCTAAAAGAACCTGGGAGTCTTGGTGCATGTTCAGCAAGCTAACAGTGAGCCAGGAGTGTGCCTTGGCAGCAAACACCAACAGTATCCTTGGCTGCATCAACAGGAGTGTAGCCAGTAGTCTGAGGAATGTGATTATCCCTCTCTAATCAGCACTCATTGGACCTAATTTGAAATACTGCATCCAGTTTTGGGCCCCCCAGTCCAGGAAAGACACTGATAAACTGCAGCAAGTTCAGCAGAAGGCTGCCAAGATGGTCAGGGAGACTTGCTCTGTGAAAAGCAGCTAACGGAACAGCTCGTTCAATATGGAGAAAAGAAGGCTTCAGGGGGACCTCCTAACAGCTTTCCAATACCTTCAAGAAGGTAACTGAGAAGATGGAGCCAGGCTCCTCATGCTGGCAGTTAGTAGAAGGAAAAGAGACGACAGGCATAAATTGAAACAAGAGAGGTCCCAAGTCAATACAAGTGAAAAAACCACTTTCACTATGAGGACACTCAAGCAGTGGAACAGGTTGCCAAGAGGGAGATTGAAAACCTCCAAGGATGAAGACTGCACAAAGCTTGACTGGATAAAGCCCTGATTAACCCAGGCTGACCCCATAACCGACCCTGCTTTGAGGAGGATATTGGACCAGAAACTTCCTGATGTTCCTTCCAACCTGAATTATTCTATGATCCTATGTTTAAGGATTCCTACAGACAATGTTTTGCACACACTTGCACAACTTTCCAGCAACTTCAGAACACAAAACTCCAGGGCTGCGTGAACACTTTCCAATTAACTCAAACATTCAACACAAGACCAGATAAAGTCTCATATGCTTTCTCTCCCAAAATACTACTGCATCTCCATATGCAATCACAGCTTCACAAAGGTAACTCATAAGAAATAGACCTGAAATGAAGACCCACCCCAAAGCACCACATTTGGTCAAGTGTTTTGAATGAAACAATACAACTAAAGTTTACATTCAAACAGCTACTAATGTGAGCTGTGCAAGAGTGTCACCTAGTGGTCAGTGCTTACAGCGAAATCGGGGCCTAATTCAAGAAGAAAATCTACCAAATTTGCTACTCTACAAAATCAGTGGGGACTTTTAAAGTGTATATATATACATATGTACACACACATATCTATAAGAACCAACAAGTGGAGTAACCAATAAGACAAATGCCTTTCCATCATTCAGTATTAAGTCACACACATCTTTTACAAACTTGAAAAAAGTCCTTCCAGAAGCAAAATAAGTTCTTTCCAGATGCAAGAAGCATTATTGTCTGGCCTAAAAGAGAAGTATTTCCAAAATGATGGATTAGTACTACACTTTTTCATTTATATCAACAGAAAAGAGTTTCCAGATCCTCAGGTGTACAATAATCATCCACTTCACTGATAAATATAACATTGATGTGTTTCTTGTCAAGAAATAGGCACAAAAAGTAGAACATCCAAACTCTCTACTGCATAAACATTGTCTCTTATATGTACAGAATCTGTAAGTAGTTTTAGGGTTGCAAGTTTTACAGCATCCCCAAACTTTAAGGAATGTTCATGCTATGGATCCTTGAAAGATTAGGGATTTCTTCTAATCTTAGACATTTGGAAAACAAGGAAAGGCAAACTCAACTATTGCAAAATTCTGAAGATTTCTAAGAATGTTTGTTGTCTCAGCAAATACACCTTGAATCTACCAAACTTCATTATATCTTTCCATTTCTCCTGCTGTCAGGTCTGCTTACACTTTGTGTGATGTTTGAATCAAATCATCAGTTTCATTAAATTTTCACTCAGTTGACAGCGTTCCCTTCTCTCACCTCATCCACTTTTCACTTTCTTAGCCAAATGACATAGGAATGAGAAACACACTTTTGTTATTCTCCATAGTTTAGGCAGATGCTTGGTTGCAGCTTATCTCCTACTATGTTCAAAATATTCTTAAGCACATCCTATCACTGTCCAGCATCTTCAATTCAGTTTGCAGGTTTCCAAAGCAGAGGAACTTGACTCAGGGAGATGAATAAAGCCTCTTTTCAAGGTGTCCTGCAATGACCCAGCATGTATGTGGCTACTTTGTGTTTTATGCAAGTTCAAGTTTTATAAGATCTCCACTGTAACAAGATGAAACCGAAATAACAGACTTCTAATCATTAAATAAACAACCAAAAATACCACATTTTTCTTGTGGCATTGCAAATACTGAGACCTGTTCTTTGCAACTTGGTTAATCTCTACATCAGAGAAACAGCAGCACTGCAGAGAGGTTGACCAGTTGGGTCTTAGATTTGTTAGCAGGCTTCTAAAGAACAAGCTACTGAAAATTTTGCTGCATTGTTGCTTTTTTTCCCCTCTGCTCTTTAGATTGCAGGGGTAACAGAACTAGAGAAATTTCTTGTCTAAAAATACATCTTCTGGAACTCATAACTGTCACATCACAGGCAGGGCATACAGACAGTCCTCGTTCATATAGCTACTAAACATTTAAGAAAAATACCCTTTTGCTCACCGATGTTGTGACTCTTACAGTTTCTAAGCTGTATGCTAGTCCTATAATATTTGAGAACTTCAGTATACTAATGAAGATTCTTTCAAAAACAGCCGATTGGTATATTTCTATAAGCACAGAGCTACTGTACAGATACATATATAAAAACAGTAATAGTATTTTACATCATGAGACTATAAAGCTCATATAGATACTGGAAACACCACAGTACAGCTAGCTTTCATTTTTGGTCAGTGATAAAACCAACGACAGCTATATGTATACATGCAACCTAATGAACGTGACAGAATCTGACGTTAACGAGATTTACATCCCAGATTAAATGGGACAGCAGGTACATCACAGAAAGCAGTAGAATAAATAGCTGAATGTTAACAAGAATTTCCAAGCTCTAGAGAAATGTCCTAATTAGAAACTGGTAATTCCCAGCAACCATCCTGCTCTGATTTTCTCTTAAACATGCCTTGAAGAGAAGGGTAATTAACAAGATATAGCATTTTATGCTACACTTTGATGAACTGTATACCTGAAAAAGTGGTCTTCTAAAAGCAAGTTCATGCACATAAATGTTTTTCCATTTCTCATTTTTATCAATGTACAGTATCAGATACGATTTAAATAAAGAAAAAAGTATACATTAGATGTTGAGTCAAAAGTTTTCTTTAATTACAGCACAGACAGCATGTCTCTGGCACCCAGGATGCAAAACATCTTCAGAAATAATTCCTACTTCCAGCTTTAATACAATCTGAGCAGTAATTTAAGTAATGCTTATGGTTTGCTTACCACATTTTGTTTTGAACTGTGTGGATTAAAGTCAATTTGAACTAAAAAAAATATTCTTCAGTATCAAGGACAGAACTATCACAGCTAATTTGCTAAAGTTTTGTAGGGAAAAATTACTGATCATAAATTAAAAAAAAAACAAAACACTTCTTTAATGCTTAAGAAAATTGCTCTTCTCTCTGTACTAATGCCAGTACTTACCAATTCAAATTCTTGTGTTACACTTGCCCTTATCTCTAACTAACCTCACATTTGTAAGCCTGCCCAAAAGACTGACCAGGTCTTCAAAAACATTCAAAATCAGTGACTTGACCAGAGCCTTCCTAATAAATAATTCTTATGCTTTGTGTATGTAGTTAAAAAGAAGAGAAAAGAAAGGCTAAATAACCGATGTCGTCATTTGTCAGCAGCAACAAAGACTCCTTTATATAAGGGTATACACAATGAAATGACAAAAAGGAAGTAATTAATGAGCAAGAAGTAGTAAAGAACATATTAGTTGATGTACTTACCAGACCCACAAGACCGGAATCTTTGAAGTTCATTTACAACTAGTTCATTTACAAGTAGCCACACATACACTGATTTCACAAAAATTTAATACAAAGAATAACCTCAATATAAGCTTATCTCAACTGTTTTTCAAATATTTATATTTTCTAATAAGGTTCAAATTGTAAACATTTACTTTGAATTATTAAATACATAAATTATTAGATTTTTCTTTTGTTCCCACTCTGACACACATGAACAAAAAAAAAAATAGGTGCTCCACATGACAAAAATATAATGGAAATTCTATTACCTTGGATTTAATATTTCACCAACAATTTCTTGCAGCTTGTCAATAAAATTAACAAAGTTTGAAAGCCCCTTTACATGGGCTTTTAAAGGATCAAACAATGAAGATGCACAGCCTTTTCCTCCAAGTTCTATGGTTCGGATAAAAGATGTCGCCATCTATTAGAAAAAATATTCAGAAATATGAAACTGTAGACATATGCAAAATGTAGACATGTTGAAGTAAGCCTCTCCTACAGATTTGTAGTGTATAACAGGTGGTTGATAGCAGAAATAATTTAACTGAAATCAATAGAATAACACTTAATGGCAAGCCTTATACATCTCAATACTCAAATAGTGCAACAGAATAAAAAAAACACAAGCCAAAGCAAAAATTACCTGCCTAATTTCATATTTACATTGGATTTCTGATAGCTTAGAAAAAACTTTATTAACACAGGGTATAGATTTATTTTTTTTTGCTGCTGTTTAAATGCTCATGATGATCTCACAAAAATGACTCATATTCAGAGGGCTTGTAAAGCATGTAAAAGTTCTTCAGTAGTATATTTATTTTCAGAAGTGCAAAAAAAAAAAGTATACTCAAAACTTCTGAAAAATTATCACAGTTAGGGCTTCTGTCATCATAGCTACCCAATTCTGTAAGTTTCCATATATTTTTTTATGCTATAAAGACACTGAAGACAAAAGATGTCCCCAAAGCAGCATGCCTTAGAGGACAAGCCCTCTAATTTTAAGGCAAGAGTCAAAATAAAAAGCTTAGCAGTCCTCCAGAAAGGTGAAAGTAAAGATAACAATCCAACCCGCTTGACAGAGATGTAGTAATATCAATTCTACATATAAATTTTAATTTCAGACTATACAGCTAAATCATAAAGCTCTTAGGACTGGAAAGAGTAAAACTGGAATTACTCTAGCAAAGAAAGTAACCCTGCCAGTATTCCTGCCTTTGTGCTAAAGATTTCCTGTAGATCAAGTACAGTTCATAGGACCTTGCTTTCCCAGTGGAAAATATTCTGGCTTTGCAAGATTTCTTCAAGACACAAATGCCAGAAAAGATGACTTTTTTACACGGTAGAGAAGTTTCCCTTCTGGCAACTGTGAGGAAGAGGTAATAAATCCAGTCCAAACACACACTTTTTTTTATACAATGTTAACAGAGCATTAGGAGCTAAAATAATTAATCCTGGAACTGAGATTTCACAAATTTTCCATATTTATTCAACCATAAAAATCTGAGAATGCAGCTGCTTCAGTGACTGTTACATACCCATACTGTTTTTCCTTGGTCTGCTGTTGTCTGCACTGAGGCCACAGTGCATGCAAAATTTGATTATTTAGAATATGAGGGACCACAGTGGTTCTTTGGAGAAGGAATTGTTACTCATTCCAATTATTTTTGAGATGGCTCTGTACTGACTATAACTACTGTAGGTATAAATGCACCTCACATACCAAACTAGATTCTTTAGCAACAAGCCTCTGTGAGCACTGCCCATTGATGCTGTAGCTTTTTATATTCCTGTACAAGGGCACTGACGAAAGAGTATACCACTGTCTTGAGAGATTTTTCCAGCTCTATGCCTTTGAGAATAAAATGAGCAGGAATTTCCAATATTAATCAGGTCTTGAAGAGTATTTCAAGACTGATGAAGCTGCAAATGACTGGAAAGCACTGCCCTCCCCAAATTCTGAGTCAAAGCTGAAAAAACTGCTATACTGCCCTTTCAAATTTTGTCCTGTCTTCTAGTGTACACGTCAAATGAAGGGTTTTGTCACCAGGTTGCCCTAAGAAAAACAATTTGTACACAGAAATACTTTAGGTTCCAGATGTCTCAAGTTTAACAAATGCACAGAAAAATGCAGGTTTATTAGTTAACCAAAATACTTACAACACTTTAAAACTGTAATGCATTGTTACTGGCTTGCTTTTGTTAATGTTAATACTGCTTTGTGATACTTATTCAACCCAACCTGATCACTTTTCAAGGTATTTGGTTAAGCAGCAAGATCTAATCTAATGCCATCTTTTCTTCCTTTGTCTTTTTTCTTTGATGTGCATACTCATGACCTCACTTCACACTACTTATCAAGATTTCAAAACTTTGAAAGCAATATAAAAAGCATAACTTATACTAATGTTTAAGATAGTAAATTTTTGCAGGATTTCAGTCACTGTCTTGATGTCTGTGTTTAGGATATCATATTTTAGAGCTCGAGAGGTACATACGCACACAATTATTCTTCTGTGCAACTTTAGATCTCATGACCAAGTGAGCATCCATTTCTTCACATAGAATCTCTGTTGTGTCTTTTTAACCTAGAAACCATGTTTATGGTGGTATTTGACTTGGCTTGCAAATGTCAGCCTTGCATATGAGATTAAAGCAACACTTTATGTTTATAGATCTATTTCATTGCCTTTGATCTACAGCAAGTTTCATTTGACACACATACCAGGAAAATGGACATTTTTCTCTCCTGTGAGGCATGTTTTAGGTTAGTGAAGGCTTCTCTACCAAGTCCTCTGTCAGGAACGTTTAGAATATGAGCCAATGCTAGATCATCCTTAGAATTCACCAACAGGCTTAAATACGAACAAACACACTTCTTTGCCAGGATTGTCACCTATATAAGAAAACATCACACAAATTGGTCATCCTGCTGCTAAATTATGTGTTCTGTTCTGTTATTTTTAAAACTAATTAGATACATATTGATAGGATTTTTGGAAGAGTAAGAATTTCACCTTGCATAATTTCAAAATGCTGCTTTATGTATGGGGATTCTGGAAGTATTGACAAAAGCAAGCATGATTCATATGTTAAAATTACGTATACTGTACTTGAATATTCATAAATATTTGAGGGTTGGATCTCTAGCTATTAAAATTGGCTATCAATTTCTACTTAGAAACCTCTTCACAGATATTCCTTTTCTATCCCAAGACAAAACACCAGCGCTATTAAACCACCTAAGGATTTGTCATTAACTTCAAATAGGCTAAGATTTTTAACAACTTGCCAGCTTTGCGTCAGATTCAGTAGTTTTTCCCTTGGCTACCAGTGGATATTGATCACAGAAACTCCACTGATTGAGTTTGGACATAAATTGTGACACAGCTCCATCCACATAGCCAGAACATAACATTGTAATTGCTTATATTGCAGCACTGTTCTGGACCCTGTAAGAACAACAGTCCCAGAACTGAAGAATTTACAGTTTTGTCACAAGCAAAGAAAACAAAGACCAAAAAAAGGCCATTAACAAAAGGAAAGATAATGAGAAAAACTATTTGCTATGGAATTTATTCTTATTTAACAGGATGTATACAACAAAAATGTAGGCAGTTAAAAAAAAAAACCAAACATATGTGTGACAGTCTGAGAAGACAGATTTAAGAAAAAGAAAAAAGGGCAAGTAATATTTTTACAACACTTAGCCCCATAAACACACCTACAATATACTCAAGAAATACAGAGTTTGAATACACGTTCTAGTTTTTTAAATCAGCAACACATTAATACCAATAATTGGAAATTATGTTATATTTCATCTTTTCAAAATATACAGAACATTACAAAAGAGACAGAAATAATTTTTACCTTTACATTCTCCTGGGCCTGTCTGTTGACTGGTGTAGGAGGAGTAGAAAGAACAGAACCATTATTTTCCTGTACATTCATTATGCCAGAAATAAATTCCAACAGTTGAACCTTTAATAAGAAGATTGGAATAAACTTAAATATGAAGATGACTAGAAAGGAAAAGTACTATTAAAACCTGGTGAAACTATATCTCCACCAGTTTGCTAGTGTTTTGAGGTTAATGCAGCCCTTACAACCTACTTTTGGATATAGTCTTTACTAGTACAACTGCTTTAGTAGAGAAAGTATGTGTAAGATTCAAATTAATTTAGAAAAGATCTCTCAAATAGTTATTTAATACACTTGCACTAAAAGCAGCTGCTTATGTTTTGGAGAACACTTAATATGTTATACCAGATTTAGGAAGAGCTCATTAACCCACCCAGGTTCTCTATCTTTGCCATGAAAACAGGAAGAAATAAAATAATTTAGAAAAATCACACTTTCCATGCTCTTCCTAAACTACAGTTCTCCTTATAATCTGTTTTGTGCCTAATAATCACATGAGCATTTGAGTGTAGGTTCTCTGAACCTTTAAGTAAGTAGGCAAGCTGGTTACCAGCATACTCGTCATAGAATCATACAACAATTTAGGTTAAAGGGGACCTATAGAGATCATCTAGTACAAACTCATGCTTGAAGGAGGACCAGTTTGACCAGGTTGCTCAGCAACATGCTGAGCCATGTTTTTAATATCTCCAAAGATGAGATTCCACATTCTCTCTGGGCAACCTGTTCCAATATTTGACCACTTTTTCATGGAGAAAGCTTTTTGTTCTTACTAGGCTAGAAGATAAAGAGTTTTAATCATGCTGCAACTAGTTATTCATGGTATGTTCATAATACACCTCAGTTCAATTAACTGTCAGTTACTGATACAGCTTGCCTCATGTTAAAATGACCATATAATTAATCATACATCAAATTCACAAGGTGAAATAAACAGTAATTTGTTTAAGTCAGCAACGCTGAGAATGGGCAGAAAAAGCAGACAATTAACTCCTCTCTAATTTTTGTTACAAGCTAGAAATGTGGGCATCTAATTCCAACTTACGTTAATTTTTTAAGTATCAGTATCCTTTGTCTTTTGACCTTTTCATGCTTTAGAGAGCACAGAATCAAATAAAATTATGTGGAATGCTTGTGTTTCAAACTTATCTTGATTATTGCTTACATAAATTTTTATCTAATAACATTGAAATTAATCAAATTCATTTTTTATAGACTTTCATAGTCTAAGAGTAGAATACATACTGGAGCTTCTCTAGCCTAGGGCATGCCTCACATGCAGTGTCATAAGAACATCTGAGCTGCAATAAACTGCAACAGAGCTGCTGACTGAGTGGCTGAAGTGGAACCTCTTCTGGTTTCTGGAAAAATCTAACAGGGAACTACATGTAGTATATATACAGAAGTTTTTGCTTTTAGGAGTGTGGTATTTTTAAAATGATAACCATTAAAAATATTTTGACTGCATAAAAACATACAACCAAAACTCCATGACACATGCTAATCACTGAGCTTTGTTCCAGTCTTATCAAATCTCTACAGTCCATTTTTCAGTTCCATTTCTGGCAAAGAGTAATATACTCATAGAAAAGCTGTGGGACCCACCCATCCAGCAGGACAACAAAAAGAAGTCATTTGAGTGAATTTAAGATCTCTTTAAAAGATTTAGTAACTTAAACTCATCTGCTTCCCCAATAGAAGAGCAAAGTAACTTGTGAATAATTCGCAGCTCCTGTGTATATTTAGAAGTGTCATAAATCCACAGCTGGAATAAAAAAATATCTCGAAACAATATCAAAGGTCACACAAACAAAATACTTACAGAGGCTATGCTCTCATCTTCAGACACAAGTCCAAGACTATAGCACTTCTGACATACGTCTATTAGATCTAACATATTGCTTCTTGCTAAGAAGGCATGATAGGCTTTTCTTACGTCAGCATAGTTTTCAGGTTCTTTCATGTTTTCATATGACAACCCCAGTTTGTCATGTAACAAATATTTCCAAGTTTCCAACACATCACTAAGTGATACTGTGAAATCTCCACGTTGCTAAGAGAACAGAAAAAAGCAAAAATATTGTTTTGTATTCGGTATAACTTTAAAAATAACTTTAAAACAAGCTATATATGTATGTATAAAATTATAATCTAAATAGTTAAGTTTAAAATAAGCAAAGTTTTACTTATAATTTAATTTCTTCCTGCACTTTGCCTTTACAGTTGAGTTTTGTTATATGCAGTAGTGGTTCCTGATCTTTAAAATTCCAGGTATGTATACTGAACTTCACTCATAAGAAAAGACAATTGACTTTCACGGGACTACTGCTTACATAAAGTTATTCATTTGCAGAAATAGTTTTTAGCATGCCAGGCATTTACATCCCAAAGGCAGTAAATATAGCTCTATTACCTTGCTTCAAGCAGTAATCGGAGAAAACATATGCCATGTCCAAAAAATATGAGCCTTTTTTTCCTGTGTCATTACAATTATACATTAGCATAACATTGTGTTGCTACATGGATCTAACAAATAGATTAAAGCAATGCACACCTATCTGTTACTAATACCGTAACTAACATTAACTATGTAGTATAGGCTACAATCTTATACCCAGCTTCTGGCCCACTCTACCTGTCAAAATTATTAGATTACATTAAAGAAAATTAATTTAAAAGAGCAGATAAAGAGGGCAAGTGACAACAAATACATGGGTAGCAAAATAACCAACAGCATTTTATTAGCAATTGAAGAACCTTTTCCTATTCTAGGCAAAAAAGAAGTTTCAAATTTATTACGAAGTAATTTAAGAGATTTGTATCACAGTTAGCAGTCCCTTACTCCCTTTCCAAATCTTGAGAGGAGTGCTCTGTTGACCTTGGGTGGACAGAAACAGAAAACGTATCAATGGGAATGACTAAAATCATGTTTGATTTACACATTAGTTTGTCATACTTTTTTTTTTTCAAAGGATTTACAAAGTGGATTTACATGCCTAAGCGCTTAAAAGAGTGAACACTTAATTGCAAAGCAATAAGCTTGCCATTTTGTTGTGCAGTTCTAAACTAAAACGAGAAAAGGGAATACGTTTTTCTTTAAAAATTATCTCTACATGGGAGAACACAAGAGACTAAGAATGAGAGAGACTATATAGTCCATAATGCTACATGTAATCACATTTATGAAGCAGAAGTAACTAAAGAACCAAAGTTGTTAGCAAACCTGGCATGGTTGGAAGTTACAAGTATGGGAGCAGGGCACAAGTAGCTAACAAAAAGGTGAAAGTGTCACAGCAGATAGGAACAAGCTGAGTAAGTGACAAAGTTCTGTTACTTGCGTCACAAATCAAGTGATGTGTTACTGAAGGAAGTAGAATGCAAGACAGCTACCATCCAATTGCATCAATAAGAAGTTATACGAGAGAGCAGTTATTGCTGCATTCTAAGAAAGAAATAATTAGGTATAATACACAATCCCATTTGTTTAATCTCTGACATTCCTTTTTTACTTTCAGTAAAGTACCGTTTTTTAAACCAAGTGATTCACAGTTGTGATAGGGAGGGGGCAGGAATCTGCTCACTGAGCATCAGACATTTTAATTAAGTTTTCCAGTTCAGCACAGGGGTACAAGGAGCTGCAAGAAATCCAAACCTGTCCCTTGTGGCTGCCAATAAAGGAGATGAGTGTATCGTCGATGGTTAAAGACTGCAACACTGAGTAAACCAGAAAAATCAGTTTCAATCTCTGTAAGCCAAGCTATGCACACAAATAAAGAATTGCATTAAGACGCTACTTACACAAGTGAAAATACATAATAGCAGTGAATTCTGCTACTAATTAGATTGTGCTAAAGGTAACAGTGACAAAACATAGGGTTTCCAATGTAGGATTACATACGTATTTCTGGCCTCTGTAATTCACAATTTGGTCCTTTATTCACTAATTACTTTTTAACCTGTTTTTCATCTCTTGAACACTGACTCCTGACTTTTACTCCTGTACTGTTCTCTGCCTTTCCAAAACTCTAGCTAGGAGTTGCTAATCTCCCTACACACCCATCCATACCTCATTATATTCTGTGCCTGTTTTCACCTTGCTCCCAAATCTTCATTTATTATCAATTGTCCACTACAATCTCTGTTTTCTCATAGCCATATTTATTGCCGACCTTTCCATACTACCATACTCTACAACATCCCAGTATCAACTTCCCCACCACCACTTCCTCTTTCCCCTGAAATCTGTGACTTCCTTACTACTTGCTCTTATCCCCTCCTCTTTCACAACTAGACTTCTCATTTTCATCCATGCCCTGCTCTTTGATCTATGTACCAGTCCCCATTTCTTGCTGTTAAATTTTTTCAGCTGAGGTCCTTCTATTTGAGTTGGACCTCAGAACACATGCAAGAAGTAATTTTGCAACAGTAGCAAATTTTCCAGTTTTCAGAGTTCATACTACTGGTATCTAAAGCATTGCCCAGTACATGGCAGAAAAAAAAAAAAAAAAAAAAAAAAAAAAAGCAATATTATAAGCTCATGTAATTCATTATGTAAAATGATATAAATGCCCTGTGACTGAGTGACAGCCTTGTTTTGCTATGTCAATAATGACAGATAACTAGTGCAGAGGTTTTATTTTATTTTATGACATTTTCACATTAAGCAACTTTAATCTGGATAAAATAATTCCCTAAAAACACCAGTAGCAACAGAACACAAAACTAAATATAAAAACAGGTCAGAAACAATTCCAATAATCTCAGTTGTACCAGTTCAAAAGATCCCTCCTTAGGGTTCTAGCATACTTTGCACAACTTTCCCAATAGGCCTGGTTGCATTTATGATTCTGAGGTCCCGAGTATCAACTGTCTGGATATCGCCTAGACAAAGAACTAGGAGTGAAAATGAAAGAGTACTCATGCATATTAATTTCAGAGCACTTTTTTGCCTTCTAGTTTGTGCACAGGTAATGATAATTCAGCACTCCGAACTTGCATTCAGATTACCAGAATACTAACATGACATATATGTTTTCTGAAAAACACTTGTTTTCCATTTCAGCCCCTCAAAAAATTAAAGATGTAATCATATTATAACCCAATTTAAACTGATCAAAACAGCAGTAGGTTGTAGAAAAAAAAAAAAAATTGTTTTCTCACTTTGTTTTGAAACAAAATCCTCCAAGAGTACCAAGTTAAAGTACAGCTTCAATATGGTATCTAATAAATCAAAACCTTTCCTCACCAGATCAAGGACCTGCAGAGATTAGCAAAGTATATACTACCGCTGCAAAAATCTTTTAAATCCAAATAAAATTGCACTCCAGATATTAACCTTCATGATCAGGTGCTCACTGTGACACTGTATTTCATTACTTATACAGTCAATTTGTCAAGAATCTCTGGTTTTAAAATTAATTAAAAAAATAACGTGGTGTTTTGCAGTAAGTATATGCCAACTGGCTAATAGCTTAAGAAAGTTCAAAAAGTTCTGTACTTTCATTCCATGATAGACATTGGAAGTATTGTGTTTCATAGGCATAGAAACAAAGTCTTACAAAGCATCTTCACTTCTTGGTAGTGCGGTGTGTTAAGTTCCCTTGGACTCTTATTTTAGAACATCTGAAATCCAGTAGTAACATTTCACGCCTAAAGAAACCATTTTTTAGTCTTTTGTAGGTATTGCAAGCTTTGTTGGGCTAACTACATAGCAAAGAAGTTTCTGTTTTGACAGAAGATTGTTTTATAAAAACAGAAAGTGCCATGTATTTCAGGAATATCATGTTCTCTCCTGCCTTCCCCAAACAAATGGTCACTAACCATTTTTGGAATAAGTTTCAAGACTGCTGTGCCTAACCACTACCCAGGTGCTATCTCTAGTTCTATTCTTGTCAGGGATACTTCTAGACTGCAGTATTGTTGCCTGGCATTGCCCTCGAGTTGTGTGATTCTGCAGCCTTGTCACCTCGAGTCCTGCTGAGCCTTCATTGCTTGCGTATGCTCTCATACAAGAGAGAGGTTCCCAAACTGTGGTACATCACGAACATTAAAGTAGTATAAAGCAGTATTTTGATTAAGTTCCCCAATCCAGTGAATGTTGACAGTGCCATGCACGGATTCAGAAACCAGTTCATATAAGCACAGGTGTACAGACATAAGCTTCTGATAGTTGTTATACTGCAATCTGCCAGAAGCAAAGCCAGTGAAGTTAGAGGCCAATATCCTAAGCTTAGAAAAATTCCAGTATACCTTACATGGGTAATTGTTTGGGGCTGAGCTTCTGGGATTTTTTGGGGGTGGGGTGTGTGCGTGTCAAGGGTAAAGTACCAGGGTCAAAGAGAGAGGTATGATCTGTTTAAGGTGAAATGGAGAGCTACAGTATGTATGGGACAATAGAACAACAGTAGTTGCAACAATAGGACCCTGAAACAAAGTAAAAATTCTACTCATCCAAGAAACAAACTATTACTTTCTAAAGTAAACACTATCAACTATAGCAGTAATAAAAACAAGATAGAAAACATAGCATATCATTGGTTAAAAATAAACAAACAAACACACCAAAGAAAAAAAAAAAAACAACCACACCACATTCTTGCTCTTGGAGGGAAAAGAGAAAGTCTTATTGATAAGCTAGAGAGGATGCCTCAAGATTTAAGTAGTAAGAGTCTTAACACAGTTAAAACAACCCCAGCTGTTAAGCAACACAAAAATACAAGAAACAATAACTTAACTCCTTCTGATTTGGTTACACAGGGTATAAGAAAGACAGTAGAAGAGCCTCAGTATATGATTTGCTTTTTAAAAAAAAAACCAATTTAGTATTCCTGAAGGTGTTCAAGGCCAGTTTGGATGGGTCTTTGAGTAATCTGGTCTAGTGGAAGTTGCCCCTGCCCATGGCAGGGGGGTTGGACCTAGATGATCTTTCAGGTCCTGTCCAACCCAAACCATTCTATGATTGTATGATTCTTTACTTCATTCTTTTTCCTACAAGAATTCATTTTTTTCTTAAAAAAGCCTGTCCTTTGTAGAGAAGGCTACTCAGCACTGGTGAGACCAGATCTGAGTGCTCTCTCCAGTTCTGGGCTTTTCAGTACAAGGGAGACACGCTGATATACTGGAGAGAGTCCAACAAAGTCCAGTGAATCATCCACAAAGATGGTTAAGGGACAGGAACATATCACATATGAGTGAAGGCTGAGAAAGCTGAGGCTGTTTAGGCTGGAGAAGATCAGGGAAGATCTCATCAATATATAAAAACATCTCAAGGCAGGGTGCAAAGAGGATGAAGCCAGGCTCTTTAAGGTGTTCAGTGGCAGGACCAAAGGCAATAGGCACAAACTGGAAGAAACACACAAGGTTCCCTTTAAATACCAGAAAACACTTTTTTACTGTGCGGGTGATTAAGCACCAGCACAGGTTGCTCAGGGAGGTCATGAAGTCTCCATCCTTGGAGACACCTGAGAGCCACCTGGACATGGTCCTGGGCAACTGTCCCTTGGTGGCCTTGCTTGAGGAGGGGGGTTGGACAAGATGACCTCCAGAGGTCCCTTGAAACCTCAACTGTTCTGCAATTCTCTGAAAAATTATTCATACTGAAGAACAGACAAGACAAAGTCTCTTGGTAGCATCATTACAATATGTTACAAGCAACATATCATATAAAATTGCTACAAACTTGGTAGGAGTCTCTCATTACCAAAAATGAGACAGATACAAGTGTTTAAGGGAGTAACACTGTAAAGCAAGTTTGCATTTTTCTTTATTTGCCAACATGGAAACAAGATGATTTGGGAAAACATTTCAAGAATTACAGGATACTGAACAGAACAGAACATTCTTCAGACAGTGTACAAAATGCATTCATGGAAGCACAGGGTAGAACTAAACCACACACCAAAGCTGATTTAATCCAGAATCAGAAAGAGACAAACAAATTTCTAAGGGGAAAATAAAATCAACAATGAAGTACTTCCTCCAGTCGTACAGCCCTAGTGCTAGAAGAGAGATTTGCAAAACATTTAAGACAAGTCTGAGAATTTAAATTCACCAACTCAGGAAAAACAACTGTTTTATATGATGTCTCAGTTTCCCTCACTACCAGCTAAAAAAGTCCTGGTCTGAAAATAACAAGTGATTATTTGTCCTCATAACTATCTCCTACCCCTCCTGATGCACAGGTGCAAACATAGTTGAATTAAAGCAATTACCCTCAACTGAACTTCAGCTTGAAAAATTGTTATTTCTATTTCAAGCTTTAAGAAAGGCTCTTCTTGAAAGTTTTCCTAGATTTTAGATCTATACTAAACAGTGTAGGTAAGACGTATGAACTTGCACCGCAGACCATATGTCACTTGTCTTTATGCCATATGGCTACAAGTGTGCTACAACACAAAGCGTTTTCAGAGGAATTCAAATTGTAGGGTTTTTTTGCCCCTTTCATCCCTGATATTTGATCAATGATTATCACACTGTTTGTTATTCTCATTCTTGGTGAAATTTAAGACTACTAAATTGAAAGACTTTTAAACTTCTCTGGAGTTTTCCAAAATCCTTGTTATTTTCATTTCTACTGCAGATACAGATAACCGTTAAAACACCTCATCCATTAAAATTATCCAGCCTCCCAAAGAAAGAGAATAGGGTTTTTCTTGCCTGTGGTAGGTTATGGTTTTTTTTCAATCCAGCCAGTGAATAGCCTGTTAGTACTGTTATTTTTCTTGCACTAATTGACTATCATAATAGAATTCAATTCTACAGGTGTTACATTAACAATACGAAATTATTGTGCTTAAATCAGAGATTTAACAAGGGACTTGCCTAGAACTGTAATACTCTGCATCTTAGTTTGAAGTTCTGGTACCGAACAAAATAAAACAGCCATACTTTACTCTAACACAACATCAAAATGGACATCCAAGTGAAGAAATTGAATTCCAGAGGCTGCACATGCAAATGCTAAAATAGTTTTAATCCACATATGCAAGGCAAGTTTTATACATACACTGGTAATTTGTCTTGTCAGACCAACTAGTATAATGAGAAAAAAATAGATTAGATTTTGAGCACTTGGTCTTTCTTCAGATTTGAAGTAAAAGTAGTATATTTCATTATAGTATTAGTTGAAAATAATTGCTCTAATTTTGTTAGATCATCTCTGAAAGCAGAGATATTTGTAGAGGGGAAGAATCTTTCCTGGAGGAGTTAAAAACAGGAGAAAGTGGAATAACTAGTTAGCTCAAGGGGAAGGAAAAAGCTTATTGCAAGCTATTAGGAAAGAAGTAGTAATGAACCATAAAAATATCATCTTTATCATGTCTGCAATTTTTGGCATCCAACAAAATAACACATTTGAGTTCCCAGAGTTTGGTTTGGAAAAACATTTGTAGTTCTCCCTTGAGAATCACAACAAACATGACAAACAGTGATTGCCTTCACAGGTAGTTTTGCATTATTGCCCTTAATTGGTTCTTGGAGAGTTCATTTTGATGCACAACCATTTTCTAGTTTTACCTCTATAGGTATTTTGAGGACATTGGGATCCTGGCTGGAATATATTACATCCTATGAAGTACAAATGTAGACTCCCAGGATTCTGATTTCTGCTGTAATATTTATTGGTTTGTTGTAATATATTGTTTAATGTATTGTATATATACAATATATATATTGCATATTGGTTTTGTTTTCTATTTCATGTTTATTCTGGACAATTTAGACTACAAAGCTTTTTCCGATGATTAATTCAGATCAGTTAAAAAGTGGTTCTGGAAATATTTCTTCCAAGATACAAGCTTCTTCCAGTACAACTGACAATTGTTTTAATATTACATTGCAACTAGGAATGCATAAACTGAAGCAGGTTTTCTGTCTGGATTTTTCTGTTGCTTTGGGGATTTGGTTTTGGTGTAGTTGTTTGTGGGGTGTTTGGTTTTGGGGGTTTTTTTCTTAAACTAAAGATTTATACTACTTGTTTAATTTATTATGCAACATCTAGGTAAGTCTTCCAACAATGGTAATTTGTTTTCATCAATAATTGAGTTTATCGACCCAAAAAGCTATCTTTAGATTACCAAAGTGACTATTGTTCTCATTAGATGAGAAGGCCTGACTATGATGCAAACGCCTGACTGTATGTTGCAACAGTTTTAGGTATGTTTCAGATGATTGCTAATGCCCAATCTTCCAGCTGTGACAAGCCCCAGTGCTTCTTATGGAGGTACTCAAGGGTTACATCTCATATTCATCATTTGACAGACATCTTGTGCACATGCAAAGAAGGTCATATATTTCCTCCTGATACTGGGTGGACACTCATAACTTTATATATAGGTCTTCACCTGAGCAGTTCAGGAAAAACAGCAGACAAGAACAGACTGCTGCAAGCATAACTCATGCAGCCTATACCAAATCAGTTTTATATTCACATTCTTCTCATGTCATCCCCAAGCATGCTCAGAACAAATGCCATAGTTCTCACACGCTGATCTACAGCACAGAGAAACATTTGATAGAAATAAGCAGAAGTTACATGATCACGAAAAATACATTAGTATTTAACATTAAAGTCTAGAACTCAGATATACACTGAAACCACTTCCATCCTCCCATCTGTCTTACATTTCATTTTCCAAGTACTGATTCAACAGTGTGCTTAATCATACTAATTTTAGCATCTTGCTGCATCTGACCCTCAGTACCACTAAGTAGCAAGAACTAACTGAAAGAATGCTAACCTGTTTATTGACTTCAGCCATCGACAGTTGTAACACCATCAGCATGTAGTCTGCTCCACAGACAGTAGTCCTTTCAGAGTTTGAAAATAAAGGCCATTGTCTTCTGAAACACTTGATCAAGTTTAAAATTTGTTCCTGGAAAGCAATCATTGTCTAGAGTAGAAGATAGAAATAATTAAGAGAAATAAAAATGAATGTAACTATGCAAGAGGCCTATGTGCATCTTCACCTTTCAAACCCTGTCCTATCTTCTTGCAGATAAGTACCTAGAATAAACTCTTCCCATTAAACTGACAGTCTAGTGCAACTTGCCTCACTGTGACAGACCAACTATAAAGAGAACGGGTTAAAAGTGCTTATGTATGACACGCCTTCATGAAGGCCCCTTACTTTCTTTGTACATTATGCCAACATAAAAGAATAAATGTTATCTCAAACATGAGTCTTTTGTCTATGGAAAGCACAGTCTGAATGCCCTAGAGAGTGCCTTCTATACTATCTGCATTCGCTATACACACAAAGCGGTGTCTATCAGAATGTTTCAAACCTGGAAACAAGAGTTTTAATATTTCTAAGACTTACTAATAAAGACATCTCTAAATGCCTCTTTCTCTGTTGTTGCTTTTTTTCCTTTTTTTACATTTCATAAGTCATTATCTCCCCCATTTCCTTTGGCAGTGATTTTCAGTATCAGTTTTGAATTTTATTTTTTTACACCTTGGTCTTTTTCACCTTCTTGCATTTGACAGGACACAGGTAACACAAGGCTTTTTAAAAAAAAATTGCCTTAAGCCTGCTCTTTCCTGAAACACAGTTCCCAATTAGCATATACAGTACAGGAGCAGCACTCATACCGTTTACTTTCAGAACACAAAGTCAACCTTTCCCCTTATTTCATACAATTACTCACTCCCCAAAATGCTTGCACAGGACAATCTACTTTGTATTATGTTGGCATGTACAAAACATACAGTCCATGGAGAATGAAACAGGTGGGCAAGTGCAGGTCAGTATGGGACAGACAAAAATCTCTCTGGAGGAGTTTCACCTCTCCCCCCGACTCTGAGAGGTTTCCAAGGAACAAGGCCTGTCACTCGGAGTGACCACCCAGCGAAACAGCCCGAACAAGCCAAAAAGCCTACTAAACAAACCCCCTAAACCCTGAGAGATAGCATTACCGTTGCTGCTACCGCCCCGCTCCTCCAGCTGAACAACCCCCCCCGCCCCGCTTCCCGCCCGCCGACTGCGACCACCTCAGGCCTTCCCCCACCCCTCACCACAGCCCAGCCTCGAACAGCTCCGCTGGCCCCAGGTACCACGCGAAGCCGCTGCATACACCCCACGAAGGGGCAGGGGAGAACCCCCAACCCCCCTGCCCCGCAACCGGCTGAGGGCTCCCGCTTCTCCAAGCGGCGCTACCTGCCTGACAGGGAAGCCAGAGCCGCCCCCGCTTCTCCAAGCGGCGCTGCCGGCCTGACAGGGAAGCCAGAGCCGCTCACACAGCGAGCCGGTCAGGCTGGCGGTTTAAATTTAAATCCTCCGCAGCTGCCCAATTAGAGAGCGGGAGCCGCTGACCCGGAAGCACAGGGGTTGCTGCTCCTGGGGTGGGAAGCGCTGTTGGCGGGAGAGGCGGTGCCTGTGGCGGTGCCGGTGGGTGACTCGGGGCCGTGAAGGTGGGTGTGAGGTGAGGGTAGGGGGTTGTCCCGGCCCGGGATTGTAGGGGGGAACTCGGAGCTTCGCCCCATCAGACCTAGGAGCCGGCCTGGCCTAGTCAGGCTCTCGCCTTTGCCTGAGGACCGGTAGCGCTGCGGGGCCGGCCCAGTCTGTGGTAACCTCGCTCGGGCATGGTAGCGGGGCCCTGAAGGGAAAAGGAGGGAGCAGGAGGGTAAAGGGGAAGGGGGTGGGTAACGGGCACCCACGCGGCTGATTTACCCGAATTGTGTTTCCTGAAAGAATGAAGCTAATGGCATTCTTGGTGTTTTCAGCAAATTCTGGTCAGGTGGCCTGTCTTTGTGGGAAGCCTTGAAGGAAGAAAACTATCGATAGGGTTAAAATTCGCATTTGGCCTTAGGAGCGTGGCTGTACAAGTTATATGGCTAAGTTTATTTATGTTAATGTGGTGGTTTGTCGTGTTAATTAATAAATAAATATTGCAACTATGGAGAGCGTCCTTGCGTCTCAGTGATGCCCGTGTCAAACCTGGGTGGCTCCCAAGCAAAATAGTCAGTCTTGGATGCTGAGACCTTCAGATCGTTAACGCAGAAAAATCTGTCAAACGTCCAAGATTTAAAGCTGTTTTTCCACGTGGTGTGTAATTAGAGGGCTGATTTCCCAAAAAAAGGCTTAAATTAGTATGAAGTCTGTACTGGGACTAAAAGGAGTCGTTCTGAAATCAGTTGTGTATCTCCACCTGAACCTAATTTGCTTGAAAATTGGTTGAATACAGTAAAGTATAAGCTCTTTGGTACACAGAGGTATAGGTGCTGTGTCTGCAGTTGAGGAGGTTTAAGTCATGAAACCACGTTTAAATATTATGCATGACAGTATTCTCATTTACAGTTTTGCATCCTTGATTAACTCTGCTTTTAGACACATACAGTCTTTCACGAGGGACATAAATAAAGAGAATTTGAAGGTAGTAATGTAGCATTTCTTGTACTTTGGTTGAAAATTTGAAAAGTCTGTATGTGACTTTTGTGGTGTGTATGGTTACTTAATTTCTTGTCTTGGTGTTGGGTTGCCAACAGTAGCACAAAATCTGCAGTTATTGCTGAAGTCTGTAGAGACAGTTTTGAATGTGTTTTAGTTAATTTAGTCAATCTTTTGATGAAAATACATGCTACATCTAAAAATAATGAGCTTATGTGCAGTTTTTGTGTACTTAAATATGATATTACAGGAAACTTTGGTTTTTTGTGCCACAAATACCTTTTGCATTTTTTCTTCGTGCAAATGAGTAATGCATGCTTTTTAAAACTTTCTATGTAGGAATGTAGATTTTCATCCTGGAGAAGACATCACTTCCATGATAACTTAACTTAGTCCCCTGAAAATGAAGCAAGATTCTACTAGAAACATTGCTTACACTGTGGATTGTGAAGATTATGTGCATGTGGTAAAATTCAATCCATTTGAGAGTGGAGATGCATGTTCCCTCATTGCGTATGGTGGCAATAATTATGTAGTTGTTGGGTTGTGCAGATTTCAGGTAAGTTTCTGTTATTGTTGATTTTATTAGTTGCTTCCTGAAACTTACTTTGCCAGCACCTCTACCGCACAAAGACTGTGGTCACTTTCCTGCTTCCACCCCTCCCCATGTAACCAGGGGAAGGTTTTACTTGTTCATTGCATTAACAAGTCTGGGATGTTTGTTCTTCAAGAAAATATATAAATATATATAAGTATACATATATAAAATACACGTTGGTGTTAATTACCATCCTGCTGGTATCAAGTTATTTTTGAAAAGAATCATAGAATGGTTTGGGTTGGAAGGGACTTCAAAGATCATGCGGTTCCCACCCCGCTGCCATGGGCAGGGACACCTTTCACTAGACCAGGTTGCTCAAAGCCCCACCCAGCCTGGCCTTGAACACTTCCAGGGATGGGGCATCCACAACGTCTCTGGGCAACCTGTACCAGTGCCTCACCACCCTCACAGTAAAGATTTTTTTTCCTAATATCTAATCTAAACCTACCCTCTTTCAGTTTAAAGTTGCTACCCCTCATCCTGTCACTGCACTCCCTGAATAGACTGCAAAAAGACCAGGAGTGCTCTACTGGAAGAGTAATCCCATTTTAGTATATCTTGCTAATGTTGATGACTGCTTTTTGAGAACTTAAGTGTGCAACTTTGGAAATGTGTGACTTCATATTTGCTGTACATTCTTTATCATCAGAGGGTAATTGGCTCCTTTTTTTGCATAGTTATATTTTGTTCTATGTACATTTGCTATTTAGGTTAAATTATCTTCTGAAGCTTTCATCTAGCCTGCGAAGCAGCAAAGATTACAACTGCTTTCAATTTTACAACTAAAGCGTTTGTGTTAATTTTATAGGTATTTCTTTTAAGGAGGGACTGTAAAAATAATTACCTAATTATTTTTTTTTTTTTTGCTTTCCCAATTGTTTTTATCAGCTCTTCCTCATAGAATGTTAGAAATAGTAAAATATGTTTTCTTACCTTGAAATTATTTAGAGTCATCACATTAGGAAAGTTTTAAAAATGTAAAATACTTTATACTGTATATTTTTATGCTGTATAAGTTGTTTTTTTTTAATTAGGTGGGGTTTTTTCTTGAAAGGGTGCTTGAAAAGAGGAGACAACTGTTACCTTTGGAATCTATTTTTAAGCTTTTTTTCCTTCAACTCGGTTCTCTATTATGCAATATTAATTTTGTACTTAACCTAATATGAATAGCAGCATAACGGTTGTTGTTATAATTATTCCCCAAAGTCTTACTATTGGAAGTTTTCTGAAAAGCACCTAGTGCTCACCACAAAAACCTACTGTCGATTGTATTGCCGTCTATCTTGTTTCTGCTGTAGGTCTTGAAAAGAAACTAATTAAAATTTTGACAACCATGGGTACAAGGAAGTTTTTCTATAATTTTCCCTTCCCTTCCATCTGTGGAATCACTGAGTATTTCAAACTAGCAGAAGAAAATGCTATTCTTGCTCCTTGCTTCAAAAAGCATTGAAAAACTGGATAATTTCATGCTTCCTCAGCTGGGTTCTTCCTAGCCTCTACATTACGCAGAGAGCATACAGGAAGGTTTTTTACCTTAAAACAGAATTTTGACATAAAGAAAGTTTTGTAGAAGTGTCCTTTGAGGTGCTCCATTAGATGTTTTGAAAACTTCTAAATTTTTTTTTTAGAAGTCAGCTGATTGAGTCCGCAACCCCACCTCTTGTTTCAGCTTTCCCACCATCCAGCATGCTCACCAGCGGGAAGAATAGCCAAGTTACTAATTTTGGTCATGTTAGATAAGAGAGGGTACCTTTCTAGCTCCTGCTGTTTGAAGAACGTTGTTCTGGAAGTGCTAGCATTTTTCCATAGTGTAAAAAAAACTTGGAGAGAAGATAGCTTAAATGACATGCTTGCTTTTGTTCCCATTGTTTCTCCTCATTGCAGTGTGCACTTACTGTTATAAGTGGCTTTAGTTGTATCTATGAAGATAGTACTTGTACAAAGAATGGGCTCAGCATCTTTGTAGCTCAGTTCTGATTTTTGTGCTCTGCATGGGCCTCTGGCTTGGGACTGCAATCATTTCAGGTATTTTTAAGGACTTGCATGTTTCAAGTTCATACTTTGTTTATGTTCCAGGTTTTTACCTTGAGGGTGTTAGAATCTAAAAAGATCCCAGATACATGTAACTTTGAAAGCCGTTCAATTTCGTATCAATCTGAATTGTTAGAAGTCATCAAGATGTTCTGGATTAGCTAACTACAATATTTCTATAGGAGGAAGATGTGGAAGTGGAAGGCATGCAATATAAGACGCTAAAAACGTTTCATCATGGAATCCGAGTTGATGCCATAGCATGGAGTCCAGAAACTAGACTTGGTACTTTAACTCCCCAGTTAAGGTATTTATAATAAACGAGTACAGTGAATCCTCATTTCTTATCTGTTTTCCCTAATTCCTTAGTCTTGGACTAAGGTTAAAGCTTATGGGTGAAATCCAACTCTTTAGAAATCACTGATGAAGTCTCTGAACACTTCAGTAGAACAACATTTTCATTCTTAGAGTCAGTCTTTTTTTGTTTGGTTTTTGTTGTTCTACTTCTTGTGCCCCTTGCCCCTCCCCCCAGTGAACTAGCAGTAAATATTTTTTTTTCCTTATTAAGTATTTTAATGGACCTAAAATGTAGTTAGTTATTTCTTTGTACATCTGTGAAGAAGGAATTCTTTTAAGAACTTTGCTAAGGAAGAGACTGTTGTAATGGCCTGATTTATAAAGCTATTTGTAATGGTCTGCATAATAAGGGCTGTGTTTAGGAGGAGGTCAGATGCTATTTGTGAGACCCATTGAGGTGTAAATCTAGAAAGATAGTTAACTATTAAATACGCACTTAATAATTAAAATGTTCTCAGTAGCTTGTAATCCTGTTCAAAATTATGATGGTAGCTTGTAAGCCTGTTCAAAATTATGATGGTTGCTTACTGCTGCATTTTTGTACAGTCTTCTGTTTAAAATATGTTAGAAATTTGTTCAAAATTATGATGGTTGCTTACTGCTGCATTTTTGTACAGTCTTCTGTTTAAAATATGTTAGAAATTGGTTTGTGAATTTATGTTTCGGTATTTTAAAACACTGATAATGAGGGTTCTTTTTTGTGATCTGCCACTTCACTTCTTCCAAGGGAAGTTTCAGTGAGAGGTATTTTAGGTAATTGATGGTTGATTCAGATTTAGCTTTGTAAAATGTTTTGCATTTCTTTCCGCGAAAGAAACCATGCCACTCTTGGCATTTGATACACACTGTTTTATAGATAGTTCCAATTATACTGCTTGCTGCAAAAGTAGAAAAGTTAAGATAGAAGCTTTAGGTGTTTTTTTCAGAATCTGAATTTTGCTTTGCATGTTATTTTGCAGGTTTAAGCTGAAGGGAAACTGATAAATAGTCAACTACTGCAGTGGTAATTAACTGAAGGTCTTTTCTTTGTTGAGTGTAGGTTTTGTACTGCGGCTTCTGACAGGAAGTTAAGGCTATTTACTTCAGACCTGCAGGACAAGAATGAGTTTAAGGTAAGGGCAGCTAAGCTGATTTTTTTTAAAAAATATTTAGTCTTTAGTGAAATCTAATCTTTAACTGCCCTTCTACCCCCTTGTGCTTAATGTACCATATGAGATAGAGCACTGAACTGTGACAGATCCTATATCCATTATCTCTAGGGAAAATCATTGCACTGTATATACCTTTCTGCCCTTCAAGTGGGAATAACTGGAATTATGAGTTACGTGATCTTTTGATTTAAAAGTACTTATGAAACAATTTAACCAAATTGAAGAAAAACAGGCAGAGGCTTATGGATCATCTAAAATACACTCAGAAACAGAATGTTCTACAGGTGAATTTCAAGTACCATGTTGGATAAGGTTCCTTTATATAGGGACTTGTAAAATTTTATGTGGTATTGGTATTGGACTCCTCTATAAGAAAAGCAGATTTAGTATTTTCTCTTTCATGGGGAACTGAAAGTTGTAATTCAGCTCTTTCAAATGGTAGAAAATTTAAAGAATACTGAATTTAGTACATAACTGCAGACAGGTGCACTAAACATGCCCATAGGCTGTCACTTGTTTATTTTATAGAAACAAAGGAAATGTCTACTTCTAATACAATTTCACTTCTCCTACTCTCAGTGTAGATGGTAGTGTTCTTAAAACAGTGATATAAAAGAATCCAGGTCTAAATACAGTGTTCACTTTATAAGCTGAAGATTGGTTTTCTGGAGATTTCTCTTGTTTGCAAGACGTGTCAACTCCTATGTGACTTGGATATGTACATATTCTTCAAAATTCTGCCTTTGAAACAGTGTCCCAGGCCAAATACTAATATTAATTAGATGTTTGTGCTAACCAGTTTGAATTTATTTGTTGAGATCTCAGCCAAGAATAAGCAAGCCTAATTAGTACTAAAAAATCAGGGGAGAGGGTTCCTTCTTTTTTAGTGCTATGGAATATGATAATGCCTCTTCTGGTGAGAGTTGTGTATTGAGCATAAAGGAGAAAATAATAGGCTTTCATTTGTGGTTTGGTAACTTGTATTAGTAAGACAATGATATTTGTTGTACAGAAACTACTTAACTTATTAATAACAGTGTAGATAATGGATGGTTAATAAGTGGGAATAATCAAACATATGGATGAACCTGGTACTACAGGCTCTATTCAGCTAAATTCAGCTCTAAATTCTAATTTTTTTATTTATTTTGGATTAACAAGGGACCTGATGGACTGTTTGCTAAAATTTATGAGAAATCTTTTGACTTCAGGGGACACTAGTTTAAGCCATGGATGAGTCTCTTTTTCCACATTTAATAAATATGAAAGCTGTTAATTATTTTTATTGGGGGTTAATTAATGATCGACAGTTTTATGTGGTTTTGTAAAAAATTGAATGTGGCAGCTGTTATAGTTCATAACTTTTATTCCTCTTCCGGTTCCTACATCAGCTGATCCTTAGCAAAAGTTCCTCTTCTATACTTTCCAGAGTAGATTTCATGTCTATGTCAGCTTTCAGGCTCTCCACGTTGATGTAGGATATAGCCTAGACTTAAAACTAGGAATTGCCAATGGGATCTGCCATTTTGCTCATTAGGAACTAATTGCTTTCAGAGAAATAACTTCACACAAACACGTCTTCGATAGTTCATGAGCTTAATCTTTTAATATACAAGTTCAAGTAAGCAAGTTTATTTTAATGAAGAATTCTAGTAAGCTGTTTATTACTGAATTAGAATGAGATTACAAACAACACATTTTTAAAATAATGGTAACTTTGAATATACTCAGTGAGATAATTATTTTCTAGCTTAGTGCATGATCTGTATTACAACCAGAGAAGCAAAGGGGGCAACTCAGTAGCACAGTCTGCTGAGTGCTGTTTTTTCAGAATGGAATTTCTGTGATGGGTTATTGTTGTCCCAGTTCTGACAAGATTTTTTTCTGGTATCTGACCAACACAAATGACACTTTAAAATATGCATTTCTAATTTAGGGGAACTTATTACACAGTAGCTTTGACTAGATGCCTAGAAATAAATCTGAAATGCCACATTTACATTTCCATTAAGATTGCAATTATTTTTCATACAAAAAGGTTTGTTGGAGAACTAATTCATCTACCCCTAGAACTTCTTTCTACACAAAACACTCAGACTTGCAGTTATAAACTTCTACTGCAAAAGTATGTTCATTGCATAACACATCAGAATAATTTTTTATGATAGGTAGTGAGTATAGAGACCACAGAGCATTAATACAACAGGTGTTGGACATTAGAACATGGTATTTAGGTTGAACGGTCACAGCTGTAAGTACTAGAAGTATAGATGTTATTTTGCCTCAGAAGGAAACAAGCAATTACAGTATCTTAATTACTCAACTCCAGCTGGTATGAATAACCTTCTCCAGTGTCTAATGTAGACAGAAGGATCATAGAATTTTGTCAGCTAAAGATGTCATGGATGCTTCTTCACTTTTGACACTACAAAAGACTAAAGATTGTTTGGTGCTTATGCAATACAAATGAGAAGTATTGGCTTGATTTCAATAATAAAACTGTTAGTTTTGTTTATGCCAGCTCCATTACTGGAATTAACAGTCTAAGAACTTCAATAAGGATGTGCTGAGACTGAGAAAAAAGTAAAAATCCTTATTGTTACTGGGTCAGGCTTGGTCTAATGTTAAAAACAATCAGAAAACAGCTAAAAATACTTAAAAATATGTAATGGGGGGAACTCATTAGTAAAAAGGAAGTATGCACTAGTGTGTTTATATTGGTAAAAACATTGTCTTTGAGACTATCTTCTGCGTTTTTTTAAGAGTGGAAGATTCTTTCTTTGGGAAATCATCTTAATTATCCCTGGACAATCATTGTACTATATATCTCTTGTCAAGGAAAAAGTAACACCTAACTCTGATTTAAAGTATTTGCAAAATCTCAGATGTTCACAAATACTTGGTGACCTATGCTGAGCTGGTTTTCAATGAAGTTTGATACAGTGGTTTCTTAGTTAGTTGGTACCTCAGAAAAGCTATTTCATAAACCTGAGGTTGAACTCATGAAAAACACATGGAAAACTTTGATCTATTGTACGGTGCACACTTTACACATGGGATTTTTAGGAGAGGTACAAAATGTGCAAACAAAGCTGAAGGAAGTATGTGATTACAGTCAAAATGTAATCTCTGAACATTTTGTCTTTTATAGTAAACAGTTAGTATGTGTTGCTTCTGGAGGGATACACGGAGTAATCTTACTCTGTTTTCCCAGTGGAAAAACTGTCTTGATGTAATTATCAACAAGGAACTTGAAGCATAGTGAGTTTTCCATTACTTTGTCAACACGAGTAATCCAAAATTTATGGGTTGGATCAAGCCCAGAACAACAAACAAAAGGTAAAATATGACTGATGGATCTTCGTGAAATCTTTTTCTTCTTTTGAGGTTTTCATTTGGAAATGAATTGTGGCTTCCTTCTCCTGCTTCAAATTTTGTTTAATAAAAAGCATATTTCATCAGAACTGTGGAAGTAAAATAAGGCAGGATATTTGAATTCAGAATGCTGAAAATTTTCAAAAGACTTGGCATTTCTGTCTAAATAGTTTAGCATCATCTTAGGATGTATTAGTTCTAGTATAATCCACAAGGTTTTAATAAAATTATGAGCTATTGGAAAAAATTAAGTTGGCTGCTGAAAATGTTTCTGTATTGAATTGATGAGGCATTCATAAAATTTTTAGAGGAGGATTTAGTTATTGTGCATGCTTGAGAGAACTTTTTTTATCAGTTCTGCGTTTGTTCCTCAGAATAGCTACAGTTAGGGAACAGATAGTGTGTTTTCCTTTCAGAAAACTGGTTGTTTTCATTCGACCTTGTTTTCCTCTGCAATCTCTCCATGTCATCCTGTTATCCAGAGGATATTTTTGTCTCCTTTTTATGATACCTTGCTGGGCAAAACAAGAGCAGTTATGCCCTGAGACTTAATCAGTGGGACTGAAGAGGATGGAACAGTAACAGATGCAACATCTACACATGGACATTTGCCTGACTTAAAATTTTAAGCGAGATTTCTATCAAAAAGACCATAGATGTAATTAATGAGATAAAATACGGGTAAATCCTCAGATGGAGCAAACTGGTATCTTAGCTAGCTACTGATTTTCTAATGAGACCAGAGATTATTTATTCATACCTAGCCCCTAGAATGAATTTGAATGTACTTTAAACTTCAACTGGACCCTAAAAGAGATGAGTTTTGAATGCTTGCTTAATGCTAAGTGTGTATAAGTTTTCACTTAGGTTTTTGAGGATACTGTAAACCTCAAAAGATGACTGATGTTTGTAGATAAGTACAAAACACTTAATAGAATTGAGAAAAAGACCGTGTCTTGGTATTACGGCCAAGATAGCTGAAAAACCTTTAAAATATGTAACAATTATGTAACTTCTAATTTTTACTGAAACTGGAATTTTGCTTTTGTTCAGAAAAACTATGCTGCTAAATTGGTTTTTGTCATATACAAATTATTCTCAGTACTTTGAAATAAAATTGTCATGATTAAGAAGCTTCAGACAAGAACAATTACACAGTAACAAGGTTCCCTTTGAAATTATTTCATGCTTTCTGATACTACGGTAGATGTTTGCTTTTGAGTGACAGTTCACATGTACATTCACACCATGGGTGCTCATATCCTATGATTTGAGAATGAATGATCTATTAAATCACAGTAAAAGAAGAGTATGCACTATACCCCATTTTCTTTCCTCTTCAGCACAACAGCATATAAAGCAGAGAGCACAAAGCACTATGTCTGTTCTTCTCAAGTGCTTAATAGAAATTGTGCTTAATTGCTACGGTGTCGTATGGCTTGCTTGGTTTTGCTTTTACTGTTGTTCCTCATTTTTGGTTTTCTTAAAGTCTTGAGTGTGTATTGTCTTCTGTTTCATCTTTCACTGAGAGTTTTTTCAGTGTTTTCTCAAGGTAGGTTTTTGGTCTGCCATCTTTAGTGGATGTTTCCTCTTAGGCAATTTGTGTGCTGACTGCTTGGAAAAGGGCATATGCTGAACAAATGGCTGGTTTATTGCTCCTTCAGGAAAAAAAACTCCCTTTCTGCTTGCAGGAACCCCTAGTAAAAACTACTATTCAGAGATAAGAGTTACTTACCAGTAATCAGAGTTCTTTAAGATATGTAGATCATGCATACATTCACTTCCTGCACATTCTCCTCTTTTTCTCTGAGATTTATTATCTTTTACATTCAAAATTAAGTGGTTGAAAGGAAGATAAAAAGTTCTGGTGCAATTCACTGATCTCCTCACTGTCAAGGAGGAGCATCGAGCTGACCTCTGTGGTACCTAGAATGAATAGTGGGGGGTCTACTCACCTACAGTATGAATCCACACATGAATTTGCTATTTTAAAGAACTCTAGTTACTGATAAATACTTTTTTCCCTTCCCTGTAAAATGATAGCTTTATCTTAATGTACTTTTCTTTAGTGGGACTATTAAACACATTGATGGAACAGTCAGCTCTAAGGTAAAACTATTTCTCTTTTCTGGTTGACAGACATTTGATGGCCACTCAGATTACATTAATGATCTGGTGTTTGCTCCCAAAGAAGGTCAAGAAGTTGCAAGTGTAAGTGATGATCACACCTGCAGGTATGCATTTTGTTCAAAACATTATTGAAATAGCAGTGTTTAGTTTTTTCTCTGTGTGTATGCTTCATATGTTTGCTTAAATAAATAAGCATTTATTTATTTATTTTTAGTGGGCCTTCATAGCCCACTGACAAGACAAGTGGACTAGTCTTGTTATTGAGGTTGGGGAGTGGCTTTTTGTTGTGACTTGTGGGTTGTTTTTTTTCAAAGCAATATTTTGAAGTAACTAGGTATAATGTGAAGAAAACTGTTCTGTCTTGGAGTTACGTACACTGTAATTTCCTCTGCTGAGACAGGAATAAAAGGCATGAGAACAGGAGAGAGAAGACATGCATAAGCTCATCACTGGACTATACAGACCCTCTCTATCCATTCTGTCATCAGATGAGTCAAGTTTAAAACCAGTGTATGTATGTGAACTTGTCCACTTACCCAAATTTATTAGCCTTACCAGGAGGTGGGATTACATAGCCTAAAGAGAGTACCATACTAATAGAGTGGTACTGGCAGCTCATAATACCATGATTATAGCTGCTTCAAACCCATGTATTTAGTTACTTGTAACTTGAAATAAAAGGGAAACTTGGTTAAACACTTTGGAAAAAAAACAAAACGCTGGTTAAGGTTTTGTAGTACAGGAATTTTTCCTTGTCAAAAGGTCCCCTATCCCCAGCTTCTAGTAGTGCACGTGAATCTATAAAGCTGCTATTCCTGTTCCTCCAAAGCAGCTCACAGGTGGAGAGATCAGGAGGGCAGCTGTGCAGGCTTTGCAAGTCCTTGCAGTAGCAGCAAGAGACTTGAGAAAGCATCGTCTTTGACTTTGTAATAGCTGTGATAACTCAAAACTTGTCTCAATTAAGGAAGTAAGTTTTAGTTTTATCTCTGATTATGAATTATATATTTGCTCTTTGAAGTTACCACCATATCAATTCCTATTAAAATAACCAGATAGTATTTGTGGGAAACAGAAGTCATTTTGTCATTTTTTTCACTTAAGCCATTTTCTACCTGGATAAGAGAGAAGGGAATAGCTCTGAGAATGGTTACTCTGTGTATGAGATTTTGTAAAGGGTAGATCATCAACTGGTATAAATCACAGTTTAGTAGCTTTAATTGAGCTACTCTCTCCTACATAAATAGACAATCTAAAAGGCCTGTCATTTTAATACCCCTAGGGAACTCAGAAATACTACTTTGACCAGTAGGCAGATTTTCTGTAGATATCCTGTCCATATTCCCAACAAAATCATTAGAAATGAATAGTAGAAATGTATGACTTATTCGTAGCTTGTTCTAATTTATTTCCTATCCTTGATTTCTTCATTAAATATAAACTAATATTGGGCTTATTCAGCAAAGAGCCGTTTCAAAGTGTTGCCTTTTTCTGTTTATTTTATGAAATGCTTAGTCTTCGTGGGATGGGAGAGAGCTGTTTTAAAAACAGTAGTCTAATTGGTACTAAATTAAAAGGAAATAAAAATTATATAATTAATGTATACGATCAGGATTTCAACTTAGTAACTCTGAAAGGCATTTTATGCTGCAAACCATAAAGGCTTTGGTTAAAAGCCATGGGAAATAAGTAGGATTTTTTTTGGCTACTTGAGTTCTTATTTTTTCCATTCATGCATGTGGAGCATGAAGACTTTTTTTATTGAATTTAAAGGTTACACTTTCAAAACTAATGGAAAATACATTCCCTGGGACTTACCAAAATCATTCCGTACTTACTGTGTAATTTGCTTCAGCAGTAATGTAAGAAGGGGAATAATTCTTCTGTCTGTACTGAGTTTCTATCCTGAAATTGTTCTCAGGATACATCATCCGTTCATACCTTTGGAATAAAGTTATAGACCAATTAGTACAAGAACATGAAGTTTTGAGTATTTGGGTATTGTTCTGTTAAGAACTTTTAAATCTTAATAATGTCTTAATACAACGTCTCAGTATTTGCAGAATATACGCAAGCATGTTTAGATCTTCCCTGGTTTTCACTCAGTAGTAAGTTTAGCAGAGACCTCTAAGGAACCAAATTTTCAGTTTTCATGCACTAAACAATCTTGCCACAAGCTGCTACAACAGTGATATCTCAGAGCTTGGTTCAGTCATTTTGGTTGGAAGACAGACAGTCTAAGTCAGATACTGGTTGAAGAGGCTGTGGTGATTCAATATTTTTACCTTTAAATTGCTGTTATGTCACTGAGGAATTCTTGTTTCTTATACATAGTCTGTGTTGGCCGCCTTGGTCTCACAACACAAGACTTTTTCCCAGCTGTGAAGTAGAACTGATTTTTAAAATATTCTTGCATGACAATAATTGCAGTATCCATCTATGTTATGTAGTAGTGAATAAAAGTGTTGTGTGCATAAAAGTGTTGTGTGCATTCGTAGACAAGTGGTGTTGGTATGTAAATATGCTGTATGCTTTTGTAATCTTGCATTTCTCTGCACTTAATCTCAAAACTAATATAACCTTAAAAAGAATTGCTTTTCTCAAAGAAGAGACCTTTGGAAGACTCTTAAAACCCACCATGTTGCAGTTACTCACAACTGTATTTTTATTAAAGATCAAAATTCCTGTAACTAAAATTGCATCTGCAAAGCTGATTGAAAAACTCAAGTCCTGGGTCCTAAATATCATATATTATTCCTTCATTTTGTCCCAAGGATCTCTATGTTACAAGATGGATGAAGCTGTTCACAAGCATATAGTTAATTTATATCTTTGGCAGGATATTGTAATTTTCAAATTATGTTCATTTTATACTGTAATATATAATAAACTAATATTGAGGAACTCACAAGATAGTTTCCTGTATTTCACATTTTTATTTGTTTCGTAATTGCTTTACTCTCTTGAAAATAGAAATAAAATTATTTTTGAAGTTTGATTGCAAGATTTAAAGAAAATGGTAAAAGACTGGCAGAGGAAATTGCTAAAATAACTACTGTTATATTATAAATAAAACTGATTCAATTTTTAAGTCATATGTGTTAACATATTGTATATAACTGAATACAAGTAAGGATCTTGTGTATACATAAAAAAATCAAATTTAGGATATTTATACATTTCTGCTGAAAGGCAAACTTGGTCATGACAGAAAAGAAAATTACATCTTGGATTTAATCTGTTTTCCTTCAAATCTAGTTGTTTTTTCTTCATGAGCTGTGTTTCCTATGTCAGTTTCAACATTCTATATAGCATTTATGTGCAATTAAAGTACTTTGCTCATCCATTTCTTGGTAAAAGAGCATTTTTAATGAATAAGACAAAATCTTTTACGATAGCTTTAAGGAATATTTCATTTAATTCCTTAAAATGTTGAAGTATTATACACTTTGAATATTTGCATTCTGTGTAGGAACTCATGCATCCCACTTTGCTAGTGAGAACTGTGTCTGCAGCTCCCTGTGCACCATTAAGGAAAAAAATATTGCTGTTTTTTTTGTTATGATTTGGAAACACATAGGAGGCTGCAGGGATTCAGATGTACAAATCATTTTGTTCTGATACTTAATGAAGCTTCTGCAAAAAGAACATAGGAAATGTTTGGAAAACAGCACAATCTTAACAGACACCCCTCCACTGTTGGTAGTTTTTGACAGTATCTGATGTTTCTTGAAGTATTTCATGCAAAATACCATCCTGGTAAAAAACACTAGTCTTATGCTCTATAGTCTATGCGTGCTAAAAATTAACCTCTGACTGCTAAAAGGCTAATGCATCTGATTGATAAACACCTCGTGCTTCATCCTGATATTGAACTGAAAGATTACTGAGAGCGTAAGGCCCTTTAAAATGGCAGCATGACAATTCCTTATGATCATCAAGTGCTGGATTAGCTTGCATTTTTAAAAGCTGAAAAGGAGCTTTTTTTTTTTTTTAAATTCTTTAAATTACATCATCTTCCTCTCTTTTTGTGTGTGCAATAGAAAAGAATGTATGGTTGACTTATCATCCGCTTTATCTGAGAATTTTTTTGCCCTTTGATTCCTTTCTGAGTTCTGTTCAGTTACTTATGATGTGGCTCACGTTGCTTCATAGAGGAGGACTTTGTGAATTTATTTATCAGTCATCAGTTATTTATTTATCACAGTCAAGTTCAGCCTTCGCTGTTGTACATACAACAAATGCCAGTCCATCAGAAGGTTAGTTTTGCTTCCTGGACAGAGATTTGGGGGAAGGGTTTGATATAATGGGAAACTAAATTAACTAGAGTCTCAAAATTTATTGTAGTGTTTCATCTGGTTTTAGGTTTTTTTTAACCTGTAGTGTATTTGTTTCCATGGTACTGTTAGTTATTTTGTGCAGGTCTTTCTCTAGACAATATGAAGAAAAGCCAATGTTTTTCTTTGTCTTGTCTTCTTTAATGTGTTGCCAGCGTTTGTTGCACTTGAATCTTACCTTGTTAATTCACTAAATATTTCAGTTTTTGGCTATATTGAAAAGTTGCCATTCTCACTTATTCCTGCCTCCAGAATCCTATTTTATTTGTATCTTCTCATTCCTAGTGCACTCAATTACAGGGTTTTGCCAAAATTTTTAAGAAAGGTATCTTATTTCATGTTGTTCTATCTTCATCTGTTTGTTGTGAGAAAATTCCCCAGTGTGTCTTCATATAAGAAAAGTCATACCAAAATATTTATCCTTTCTGAGGTATGCTGATCATAATTATCAGGCTAGCTATGTGTTAGATGAAAATAAAGGACAGTCTCGGATTGTTTTTAAGAGTCTAGTCTTTGACTTCTCACGCTTTTTGTCTGCATCTCTGTATGTTCCCCAAATGTAGTCTTACACAATTTCTCTTATAATAACCAACAACTTCTGTTGTACTTCAAAATTACTATGCAAGTATTAACTGGCCTTCTGTCACAGTACCCAGTCAGCTTTAAATAAATAAATAAATAAATAAATCACTTTCCAAATAAAATGTTTGGAACGTTACTTCAGTCCGGTCTTCAGTGTGGATGAATAAGCCTTTAGTTAGGAAGTCTTCAAAATACGCAGATGAAATGGTAGCTATTTCCTGTGTGACGCATTATGACTTACGTTAAGGGTCATGCAGTCCTAGAAAGTAGTCTAGCCTATAAATTGTTCTAAATAGAAATCACTGCATTAGACTTCGTTAGCAGTTACCTTGTATTTTAGAAGCTGATTGGCAGAATTGTAATTGAGTATCTCAGTAACAGTCATCCCACAGAAGCATTTAGTTTTATGTCTACACTGGAAACAATAAGCAGATAACTCTTAACAGCTAATTTGTCTTTGGTTGAAATGATACAACTGAAGCTTCACATTTGTGCAAAACTACTGCTTAGCCTCTGGCTTTGCTTTAGATAACTTTAAGGGTATTACAGTAGTAGCCTGTATTTCTTGGACTTATTTCTGAGGGTACATGTCCTGAAATTCATGTTAGCAAAGAACAGTCAGTTGAGCTGCTTGAGATAGTACATCTGCAGCTCCTTCTACTTCTACCAACACTGCAGGGGATAATTGGAATTAAATCCTACAGTGAAATCAGTGAAAAATAGATGAATGCTTGCATATCCAAGTAGATATTACAAAAAGCTAGATGTAACATGGATTTTAATGCCAAAATTTGAAAGATTCCAATTACTAATTCTTTAATCATGGAATTACGGAATAACAATATTGGCACTTCCTTTGGCCACCAAAAGAAAATGGTGAACACACGTTAACTTTCTGAAAGAGTAGTTACGCATTTACTCTACAAAAAGACTTTTATTTCATGAATAAAAAATAAGTAAAGGAAATGCTCTCCAGTCACAAATTTAGGATGCTGGATGCCGAGTCAGGAGGTAGTTGAAGATGGTTGTGCCTGGTGGACTAGTGCTAGGCAGCACACATGAATTTCCCCTTTCTCCTCATGAAACCTTTGTTTCTGCACCATTCTTGTCTTCTGGTTTGTTCTGCACAGTGTGGCAAACAGGGAGTTCTGCTGTCTAACTCTGCTATAGATTCTGCAGCAGCGAACTGTTGGGCAGTGCATTACCTGATTCATAAAAAAAATTCTTTATTTTGTCAGTAAAATAAAATAAATTACTAGAAATTATTTTTAATATTAAACCTCTCTCTTCTTCTGAACAGCTAGAGGGGATTTCTACCATTGCACTTCAGCCTTCTGTTCTTTCATGTCCTACCTAGTATCCTCTTCTGATCTTTGATAACCACCTCCATATGGAGTTGGCAGAAGACCTCAGACAAGGCCAGGGTTTGTTGTATTCTCCAGTGTTAACTAATCTCTGTATTTCCATTTTCCTTTTCTGAGATCTTTCTCTCCTCACTTTTTGTGCTCAGTGAGGAACAACTTCACTCTTCTGTTGTGTGATCCCTGTAACAGGAATCTCTCCCTTCTTGATAGTCCTCGAGGCTTTTCAGGGGTGATAGGATTTTCCTTGCAAGTGGAATATGTCTGATGGACATATAAATAAATGTCAGCAAGGGGTATTTAAGTTAGATATTATTTAAAAAAAAAAAAACCAAAAAGAAAACGTTGGGCATTTTTAAGAGTAGGTCACTAATCTATGAATAATGGTCCACGTATAGCGAATCATGCTTTGTGGTTGTGAATGGTATCAGATGTCAAGGTTTGCTCTAGCCCCACCCCACTCACCAAAATTGTTGGAAATCTTATGTTGAAAAAATTCCCTATTTTACTTCCATCTTCTGGATATTTGAGAAATGCCTGAAGGTTGCAATATGGTAATGTTCTTTTACTGTTGCAAATGATGGGTTTTATTCAGTTATTCAGACTTGGTTTTGTTCTATACTTAGAATTATTCAAAATTCAGAAAGTTAGAATATAAAATAAGGATCATCTCCATTGCCACGAGACAGGTTTTCAGATGTTCTAATGAATATTTTGCCAACCTTAATAAAAGTCCATTGTGTGATAAAATTACTGTACACATGCAGCATGTCATTATGTATACGACATACAATATAGCTGTTCCAACATAGCTTGAATGTCTTTGTGCTTTGAGATAACTGCAGTTGTCATTTATTTGTTTAATCATAGGATATGTGCGACAAAAGAAATATACCATCTCAATAATTTTCTTTAACAGCACTTGCAACTATCTGTATTTTGAGTTAGTTTACATTGTGAGTACTACAGCATATAATTTTTCAGTCCTTAGTTACTTAAAAAAGTAGTGAATTTACTAAGATGATTACATATTACTTTTGAGGCCTTCCATTATTTGGACTTTGGCCCTTATTTCAGCTGTGGTTATTCAAACTTTTATCCTTTAAATTTATTGTGGAAGCTTTTTTAAATATCAAAAAAAAAATACCACTAGCCCAATAGCAAGTCTATATAACAATATTTGGCGGGGGGAGGAGGAGAAGTAAGAGGAGTGACACATTCAGGGTTTTTGGAGAAAAGTCGATACTAGTTTGCTTTGGTATAAAATCATGGTGATATTAGTAAAGTTTCAAGGGCTTTGAACAGAAGACAGAATGCTCAGTCTTTTTGGATTGATTTACATGATAGGAATGTGGACAAAACTTGAGGGTTTTTTTTTTAGCATCTGTAGCTGATTTGGTTATGATTACTGAGTAATTGAGTAACTGAAATTCAGTTTGGCTAAATTTTTGGTCTTTGCACATTTCTTACTTGGGTTAGTCACAAAGAAATATTGAAAAGAGTTAATTGAACACATATGGAATTGTAAACTTCCATAGCAGCATGGACTTGATGCATTCAGACAAGGATCTGTTTTGATATGTATTGCCTGGTTTGGGTTTGGTGGTTTTTTTTTCAAAACTAAATGATACCATGTTTATTATCAAGAAAGAAAGAAGAAAATATAAAAGGGGCATTTATCTTTTTTTCCCCCCTCCCATACTGTTTGTTACTAACAATCTTGCCATTCTTACAAAGCAAGAGATGCAAGTTGGGCATTTTATAAATAACAAAATTAGGGAGGTAGAAAGCATAAATTTCTGTCTCAACACCTAATAACCTCACTCACTTCAGGGAAGGAAACATGATGGCATGCTCCTTTGGCCAAAATGATTCACCGTCTTCTGTTATATCATAATTTTCTCCCTGCACAGTAAATACACATGGAGAGTGTTGATTTGACTTGGACAAATCTACAAGGCAAAATTTTTGGCAGTAGAAGAAAGTATTGTATGTTTCTAAATTACCTAATCAAGTAGATATTTCATTTTTTAAACGGTTGTCAGGTTTTTGTTTTGACTTTTTTTAATAAGGACACTGATCCTTCAAGATTAGAGACCCTGTGTTTTCTACAGGGAGAACAAATATTTGATCTGTTGTGGTTTGGCATAGGAAAACAACGTTGTTCATTAAACATATTTACTTTATTCCCATATATTTTGTCTAGACTTATGATGTATTATTTAAGAGTTTTTTGAAATCTCTTAAATATAAGGCTCTAAGCACCCTGGTGAGATATAAACTGAAAAAGTCTGGAGGAAGTCAGCAAAAATCCTCTAGAATAAACAATACTAGTACATAGCCACTCATCGAACTCAAAAGACTGGACAGAACACTACTTAAAAAATTGGCTGTTTCTAAGGTTTTGCGTGTCAGGGAGGAAGGATATATGTGTATGTTTCAGTGTGAAAATGCATATAAATAATATGCAGCCTTGTGGTTCAGACTGATCTTTGCAACTGTGATGTCTTTGTCCTGCAACTGAGCTACTGGTTTTGTAAGAGAAGAGGCAGTTGAGCAGTGGCTATGAGGTAAAATAGTCTCAGTTTTGGTTTTGTTGTATTTTATAAACGAAGTAGCTTCATGGCTCATTAACACTCATGTTGAATGCATCCAAAGAAAACTCACTCATCACCTAACCTAGTTTTGGTGTTTCAGCATACACTTCCCTGTCAGTCCATATTGATCAAATATTGTTGATTCTTTAAATTTTTTTTTTTAACTGCTTGATATGTACTGTAGGTGCTTCTACAGGAGAAGATTAAACTGGCATATGTGATTTCTTTGTTGAAAGCTTGCCAAGACCCTTTGTGGGTACTGTTACCTCTGCCATGGATCCTTTTGTTTGCCTTAGCTTCATATTTAGTTCTTATATTTCCATTACTCAATCTTGTCTTACTGGGAAAAAATGGAAATTCATATATTAGACAAGCAAAGTACTTCAGAGCATGGTCTTACCCTTTACGTGGTAATGTGGACAATTTAAATTGCTTTTATCAGTTAGAGCAACAGTGAGCTTCCTGCTTGGTATTCTCTCACTGTTATTTATGGTATAGTACAAAGGCTGTAGTGTTGACTTAGGAATAAAGAGGGAACGTATCATCTAGACTTCATGTCTTGACAATTAAACTTGTCAAGTTATTTGGATACTGCCCTTTTAAACAGAGGTTCTGCCTAATTAACAATGTTAAAATGCGTTATCTTCAGCACTGACCGCTGTTACTGACTTCTTGAAATGATAAACCATGAACACTATTTAATTTGGTCACTTTCTTTGTGAATGCATTGAGGCACTGAAAGTTAACGTATTTTCAGTGAAATGGCAATATGTTTAATACTATGTGGGGTTTTGTTTGTTTGTTTGTTTTTTGCTTTAGAGTCTGGGATTTGGAAGGAAATGAGAAGGCCCATTTTGTCTTACGTTCTCCTGGAATGAGTGTTTGCTGGCATCCCGAGGAGGATTTTAAGGTTGTGTTTTCCAGCTCTTCATGCTCACCACCTTTAAAATAACAGGATGGTAGACTTTTCTAAACTCTGAATCTCTGATGCTATAGGAATATTTAAGTTTGGGGAGCTAGTGTACATTGTAACTCATTACTGGTTGGATCTGCTAATGTGAAAATTAATTCTCATTCTCATCGTTTTACCTTCAGTTCCTTGCTCCTCCTACCAGAAATATTCTTGATTACATACATCAATTGTTGCTAATAACTATTCTGCTGATTGCATATTAACTTACAGTTACCAGAGAAAAGTTCAAGTATTTCTCAGTCACAGTAACACAGTTCACCAATAACATAGACTCTTACAAAGCATGCCAAGTTTTGAAAAGAATCTTTTTGAAGTTAGCAAGGGATTTTTTTGTTGTTGTTCTCGCTTGGAATATATGAAATATGTGCTGAAAAATCAAAACAAATCAATAAGCTGTGATTTTATACTTATCTGTTTATTGTACTGGGGAGGATTAATCAGGTGATAAAAACCAAAATACTCAGCTTCATTAATGGTCTAGTCCTTGCAGTCTTGGGTTTATTATTCCTGTTGTGCCAATCAATAACTGCCTTACGCAGCTACAAGTAGTTGTTCTATTTGCCACAAAAACACACACTAAGACAGAGAAAAGCAGTCAAATAAGGTATCAAAATATTTACATAGCAATAGGGAAGAAGGATCTCTATTCTCACCACACTTTCCACCAATATCAATATCCGGTCCTCACTAAGAAAACTAGGAAAACTGTTGATTCAGGTGGTATCGCAATTGAATGTGTTTGCTACTTTTGCTACTGGGCAATTTTGTTAGCACAACAAAGTTACTAGATTAGCTTAAAAATATTGCAATATTACACCAACCCTGCATATTAGCTTGTCTTTTATTTGACCCTTATCACAGAGTAGGCAGAGGTTTGGGTTTTTTGGTAAAGAAAAACCCCTTCAAGAAGCTAGTAAAACTTGACAGACTGACGGTTGCTGAAAAGCTTATTGCAGGTCAAAATGCTTACTGCAGCATGTCCTGTAGTTTGCAGATGAGAGTGTCTGGTGACAACTTTCTTTTTTTAAACAAACTTGGATGTTATTGGCGTATTGTTTTTAATAGTTCTTTGCCTGCTTTAATTATTGTTCATGACTATCTGAGAACCATTGTCTCCTCATGAAGAAAGGCTCTTTCATCATTTAACCAGAAAGCTCTTTCTACAATACTTAATAAACAACTACTTGAATATATTACTTTAATAGAAGAAGTTTAGATAAAATCTGTGCAAACTGTTACAGGATGAAGCAAGAGAGGGTATATAAATTCAGTAAGTGTGAATCCGGACTCTACAGTTCAAAAGATCAATACCTTTGTTTTCCTCGTACAGCACTATGTCAGTCAGTTCTTTGTAGTCAGAACAGAAACTTTTTAATTTTAAAAGAATAACTTTTTGCTTTACAATTCTAAAATCACAGTGCATCTGTGGTTAAGAAGTGGTGCTTCTCAGCACCAAAATTATAGACATAGATATCTGAAGATATATATAGATAAAATCATGTAATCACTATGTAATCACTGGGCAACCTGTTCCAGTGTTTCACCACCCTCAATAAAAAAAAAATATCTTCCTTATATCTGTCTAAATCTACTCTCTTTTAGTTTAAAACCATTACCTGTTGCAACAGGCCCTGCTAAAAAGTTTCTCCCCATCTTTCTTATAAGCCCTCTTTAAGTACTGAAAGGCCGCAATAAGGTCTCCCTGGAGCCCTCCTTCTCCAGGCTGAACAACCCCAACTCTCTCAGCCTGTCCTCATAGGAGAGGTTCTCCAGCCCTCTCATCTTTGTGGCCCTCTCCTCTGGACTCAGTCCAACAGGCCCTTGTCCTTCTCATGTTGGGGGCTCCAGAGCTGGACACAGTAACTCCAGGTGGAGTCTCACCAGAGCAGAGGGGCAGAATGACCTGCTGGCCACACTTCTTTTGATGCAGCCCAGAACACGGTTGGCTTTCTGGGGTGCATCTGTGCATTGCTGGCTCACGTCCAGCTTTTCATCCACTAGTACCCCCAAGTCCTTCGCAGCAGGGCTGCTCTCAATCCCTTTATCTCCCAGCCTGTACTGAGACTAGGGATTGCCCCGACCCAGGTGCAGGAGCTTGTACTTGGCCTTGTTAAACCTCATGAGGTTCACATCGGCCTGCTTCTTGAACTTGTCCAGGTCCCCCTGGATGGCATCCCATCCCTCAGGTGTGTCAACCACACCACTCAGCTTGGTGTCATCTACAAACTCGCTGAGGGTGCACTTGATCCCACTGTCTGTGTCACTGATGAAGATATTAAACAGTACTGATAAAAACAAGATTCATTATATGCTAAGTTTACAATGTTCTATTAATTTCTTTTAACAGCTGATGGTAGCGGAGAAGAATGGAACAATACGATTCTATGATCTAATTACACAGCAGGCCATTCTCTCCCTAGAGTGTGAACAAACGCCACTGATGTCAGCAGACTGGTGTTTAAAAAATACCCTTAAAATTGGAGCAGTTGCTGGAAATGATTGGCTAATCTGGGATATCACTCGCTCCAGGTATTTTTATACATGAGATGGCTTTCTTTATTCTTTAAAGCAGTACATGAGGAGATGTGACTACTTTGCTAACACAGCACTTAAATGCACTATGCATTACGTCACCTATTCAGTAAATAAATTAACAGTCATCGGGAATTATGAAATCAATACAGATCACTCCCTGGCATTTTTTGTTTCATCTTTATCAGTATTTATCTGTTAAAGATAACATTGTCTGAGGCAGTACCTCACTACTGCTTACATTTAACTGTAAGTTCCATGTGTTTATTAATTTCATTTTAACTCATAAATACATAATTATTGAACCATAATAACCTGGATAACTACTTCACTTCTCCTACTCCAAATTGAGATGTAAGCTGAAGGAATGCTCTGGTTTTCCCTTAGCTTCTTCATAGAGAGTAGACAATGTGTCCCCTTCACTGTTAGAACGATACATGCTTTTGGTACTTACTGTATGAGCTGTAGTTGTTTGCAGAACAGTTTTTTTACCCTGAATGTCTATTTTAGTTATCCACAGGATAAGAGACCCGTCCATGCTGATCGAGCCAGATTATTCAGGTATAAGTGTTGTCTATTCTGTGGGTTTTGTCTATATAAGTCTATGTATATGCAAGCAGTTGGGAGTTCAGGGACCTGGTTGTGTCTCATTTACATAATTTTTAGGGGGACCTGGTCTATAAACTTTGTCAAATCTGTGAATCACCTACATTTAGTATATATGTGTAGCAGTCCCATGATTTTTTTTCTGTTTTACAATGACATGCATTCAGGGCTGTGAGTGGTGAATCATTTACAAGCTGTTTCTCTGAATTTATTTCTCTGGTGTCAGTGGAGTATCTGACAGCTTAACGCAGTTAACCGCAAGGGAGAGACCTCCACTTTGCACTTTTGATAGTCTGATGGGGATATTTGAAAAGTGCATTCATTTTATTCATAGGTGGTCCCGAGTGAATGAAAATCTATTTGCAACCACTGGATATCCAGGAAAGACAACTACTCAATTGCTTGTTCATCATTTAGGACATCCCCAGGTAAATTTTTTGAGTTCAGCTTTTGACTGCAATTGCATCTGTTCTCTTCAAATCAGGCTCATAAATAGTTAAAAGCTACAATTAAAAACTAGCCCAAACCATCCAGAAATGCCACTTGGTCTACCTATTTTATTTTGGTTTGTGTCATCCATGCTAAGTTAAAAAAAAAATAACAACACACTTAACCTGCTATTTTAAAAGTTGCTTAATCTATATCTTTTATTTTGCTTTCCTTATTGGTGCTACGGGGGAGAAAAACACATTTAACCTGTTATTTAATACATTTTTCAGTATTCCTAATTCTAAAGAAGCTACATACAGCTGGTTGTGTATTTTACAGGTTTGAACTAATTAAATTTGAAATCATTAATGAAAATATATCCAGAGGCAATGAACAGAAAACATAGGAAATATTTTGGTTTTGCTGGAGTTAGTATACATTTGTAATGCTTACAGTAAAAATATTACCTCCAAACATACTAGTTTTGAGTAAGCTTAAATAACAAGAAATAATTTCATTAAAAAAGATTTTTAAGTTTGAAAGTATTCCTTTAAAATAATAATGTTAATAATAATGAAAATAGTTGAAACAATTTGTTATCATGGAATATTTTGCTGTATCTTGCTTAAATGTACTAAGTAGCTACTGGAACTAAGTAGCAGGTAATCAGATTTTTCAGTTGGATTTCTGTTGTATTTTAACTGTATTTGTTAAGGAGTACTAAATCTATGGTGGCTTTTTTGTCTATACAACTTGGTATATGTGGTATAGAAATCATTTATATGGTAAGTTGTATTGATATTTCTCTCTGTTTTTTTTTTTTTTAAAGCCCATTCTTACTGGTACCGCAGCTGTAGGATCTGGTCTGACATGGCATAGAACTCTTCCATTATGTGCAGTCGGAGGAGATCATAAAATTTTCTTCTGGGTAACTGAAATGTAAAACAAGCATTTGCCTTCCATATGAAACTTTACAGCATAATGTCTCTTTTCTAATAAAATGAAATAATTTACTCTTTGTACTGGTATTTATTTACTTGGAGAACTTAAGAAAGGAACAAGTAAAATATGAAACATTTGTGTTTTTTAGCTTGCAAATACAAGAGCTTTTGTAAAATTGGTTATCAAACATCTTATACTTGGTTACTTCCCTTAAAATAAAATGTACACTTTTTTTAACATGGTATTTGGTGTGAAATTAATTTTTGCAAATGTTTTTTTAAAAGAGATTTTCTATCTAGCAGTCTCAATCTGGCAATCTCACTCAGTTAACACGGCCCAAATACCTTGAAATCATCTAGAGCACCTGTCTCTGTATATTAACATTTAAAGCATGTTTCTCTAACTGATACCTGTTAAGGGTTTAAGTAATTCTGGGTTATGGACTAATTAAAAATTTAAAAAAATAAGTCATTCTAATGCAAAAAAAACCCCAAAAATACCTGCAAGTAAGCAAACGAAGATGAACTTTTACTGACTGCATTTGTAGATTTACATGAGTCACCAACGAACTGCTTACCACCTGTTCCAAGATACTATAATGCTTGGGTTGTATTTATCAATGTAAAATACTTATAGAAAAATTTTATAGTAACTAAATTATTAATGTTACAACCCTAGAAGGTCTTTTTAACCTCTTAGGATTGTCATACATACTTTAAGTTGAATTTGTTTGCCCTTTTCTAAACAAGAAAGACTTCTTGTGTGTTATCGTAATTTCCTCTGTGTTAGCATTTTCACTACTTTTTAATATTGCCACCAACCAACCAAACAAAAAACCAATAATTAGCATAGATCGTGAGTTTTTATTTTTGTAGCTGATAATATCCCTGTCTCCATAAACTGTGACATAATTGGACAATTCCAAGCTATTTGGAAGACTTTTTTTTTTTACTTTCTCCAGAGAGGTTACCATCTGCTGCAGCTTGATCTCCAGTTGTCCTTACTAAGGAAACAAACCCTGAAATTATCACAGAATTTATTTCTGCTAATTTAATCCCAAATTAAAACATCTTCTATAGATAGAAATTGGAGGAGTCCAAAATACTGAAATCAGAAAGACCGCTCACTCTTCTAGGCTTTCAATGAAGGAGGTAATTATTAAAGCGATATTTGAGATCCTTGAACAGAAAGCAAGGAAATTATTAAATGCAATAGCTGGATGCCACAAAGACAGGGTAAGTAATGTTGGTGTAAGGGTATCCAACAGACTTAAATGAGGATAAATATTTTGGTATTACAGTAGGGTCCAGTAGGAATCAATTGCATGCAACCTTTTGACCTCCTTCTTTTTTTCCAAGTCATTTACCCACCCGCATACAGTGCAACCAAAACAGATTTCATAACAAAAAAAAAGAAGAAAACCTTATAAAACCCTTCTGGGTATCCCTGCTGGCAATAAGAAAACATCGAAAGTGCAGAACAAGCAGAGTAGCACTGAAAAGTTGATAAAAGTGCAAATGGGTCTCAAAAATTAGTAATTATTTAGCACGCAACCAAGAATCATGCAGCAGTTTTCTCTCTATCTTTGCCATAGTGTTTTCTGTTGACTGTCTTTGGTTGTACAGGCTGGGACGGAATGGTTTGCATTTGACTGTGCCACTTCATTGAGCATCTCATTGCTTGTCTTAACGTTGGAGTTCTCCAGTGCCGGCCCAGTTGGATTTTTGCAGGGGGACTGTACTTAACAAGCAGTGGTCCTGGAGCAAGAGCTGGGAGCCGCATCTTCCCAAATAGCATCGTCATGCCTTTGGTATCATCTTCTTGATTCACCTTTGATCATGTTCCAACATATCCTTCTATCTCTGTCCAGTTAGTCATTAATTTTGAGCCAAAATACCACACTGCAGTTCACCTGAGCTTTTCCCTTACCCATGTATATCTTTTTCCCTGAGACTCCTGGGGAGATAAATGTCTTCCTCCCTCAGAACTGGAAGGAATTCTGAAGAGAAAAGAAACCATGTGTTATTGTTTTGATTATAGCATGAGACAAAAATGGGCCTCCTTTTTTTTTCATGACAGAGCTGCACGTGAATACTTCAAAAATGTTTTCATTCAATCTTTATGGGTCTCTCAGAAGTTTCTGATCATTTTCTTGCCCAAATGGATGCAAAGATTGCATCCTAAAACCATCTCAAAATCCTACATTGTAAAGTGGAAGTGGTGGTAATCCTAGCAAAACGCTTATTTCAATAATGCTAAATTAATGCCTTGGTTTGATACTTGCTGAAAATTTCAACCTGCTTATTCCTATGATATTGATTGGCTTCAGCTAACAGATACGAATGACCAGGCCCCACCTTTCTCTACATGCTGTGCAGCAGCTCGTACAACAGAAGGTCCCTTTCATGGAAGGCCTTCAGCTCCTCGTTGCTGTTTGAACTTGCCCTCTGTTCTGTGGAAATCTCTGTGTTCGTTACAGGTGAGTGTAATGTGTAAAGACAGGTTGTTTCTAGGCGAAATGTGTTATTTGTGCTTTAAATCATTATTTCCCTCCAGAAGGCTGGCTATTTGATGCAGAACCCACATAAATTTGTACGCCCCGCCAGCATACAGGTGGAACTTTCAGAGTGCAGACAAGCAGCCATGGTGTAAGGACCTTCACCACTCCTCCCTTGTAATGGAGCATGTGGACTTACTGTGTCTAATACACCTCCCGTGCTGAGCAGCAGTCCCACTCGTTCCCTCCCTGCCACCATCCAGGGGACCTTTTCCAGGGAGATGCAAATACCTGGTGTTACTATAAAATATATATAGGGTGCCTACTGGAGAGATGGGGAGGGACTCTTTATCAGGGAGTGTAGTGATAGGACGAGGGGTAATGGTTTTAAACTGAAAGAGGGGAGATTTAGATTAGATACTGGAAAGCCATTCTTTAATGTGAGGCCGGTGAGGCACTGGAACAGGTTTCCCAGAGGAGTTGTGGATGCCCTGGAAGTGTTCAAGGCCAGGCTGGATGGGGCTTTGAGCAACCTGGTCCAGTGGGAGGTGTTCCTGCCCATGGCAGGGGGGTTGGAACTCAATGATCTTTAAGGTCCCTTCCAACTCCAACCGTTCTACGATTCTATGACTCAGGTCCTTGGAGCCTGTAGAACTCTGGTATGTTCTCTTTGCCAGATACGCACAAAGAGTTTGTGATGTGAATTCGGCTGACTAAGAGCCATAAACTAAGTTTTCCCCTTTTTGGCTTGGGCAGTAGAGAGTTAAAAAGCAACTGGCTGAATATATGCAACCAAAAGGAAATCCCAGTGTGTAGGAAACTAGAAACTAGAACTTATACAACTTGTTAACTTTAAGATGGGTTTGGAAGACGCTTCGGTCTCGACTGGTGTGTGTTTAAACTGCAAAATAAGCAGTTTATGAGCAGGACCTTTCAAGATACAGCACTTTGTTCATCTCGTATCCACAGTTTGACCAGAGAGTACAGGTTTAACAGGAGGTTTAATTGGCTCGTAAACACAGCTAAAAGTCTTTTATGGGTCTGAGAGGAAGGACTGGGCTGGGGCACTGCTATCCTTCTGGATGCGTAGTGAAACTGAAGCAGTTTATTTTTCCTCTGTCTGCTGTCAGAGCAGAGCTTTACACAGCACCCAGCTATGCAGGACATCATACACTATATGCTATACTCAGTACCCACACTGCCCAAGCAATTTGCGTTAGGTATGTGCAGCTGCATTTAGACTAAGATTTTTCATTTAGAATTGCTCAAAACCCAAGGGGGCAGAGGGCAGAAATTCTTTTGATCTGTAGTTAGTTCAGAAGCCAGAATGCTTCTCTTTTTAAGGACTACTTAAAACTATTTACCAAGGATTAGAATGATCTTTCCAATTTCAAGGCTCTCCATGATACTTCTTTCCAGTATAAAATGGGTATTTAGGAAAAAATAAAAATAAAAATGAGCAGCTAATGTTTTTAGCATGTTCCCCATGTTCTTCCGTACAGAACAAAATAATTAGTTAATCCTCTGATGTTGCCTTAGCACAGTGCTTGGAAAACTGAAACTTGAAGAGCCATTTTCAGAGAACTGCAAACCATTTGTCATTTAATTTCCATTTCCTTTTTTTTTTTTATAATGAGCCTACATAACACCTGACATTTGTATTTCTCAGTCTATTTATCTGTCATGGGTCAATCATTCTCTGAACATTCTGATTGCTATATTTGTACATTATTTTGACGTACCTAAATTATTGAGATAGACTTTTTTTTTTTTAATTCAGTTGAGGGAAAAATCATTGAGGCGATATCAGTTTTATATAGAAAGCTTTCCCAGAATACCCTTTGCAAGCATGGATTTAGAAGACCCCATGGGAAATCAAAAAAATGTTAATCCACACTCTGACCTTTTCAGCTGTTCATTGGACCACCTTAGTAAAAACAACTATTGCCCCTATGGAGGATCAGGTGACACCATGTCTGGAAATTTTTTTGGATCAGCTTTTTGTTTCTGTTTAACTTGCCTCTCAATTGTATAGCTATTTGAGTTCTGTGCTGAGTCTAACAGAATATTGTCTCTTGGGACCTGTAACAGTATATAAGCATACAAAATGCATAGGAACATTGTAAGTTACAGTAGCACTTGCCAGTTTTTTTCAGCTTGTGCAGTTTTGTTTTGCAATTGACAAGAGGCTCTGATTTGGTACAATATAAAAATATATGTAGCGGGTCAGTTTTCAGTGCTTTGAAACCCCTGCTGTTGCCTTTACTTTTTTAGTGTACCCTAATCACAAGACAAAATATTTTTTACTAATGATGAAGGCAAAGCTTTGATCAGTTTTCTGTACACACAGCTTTTGCACTCCAAGCTAGCCTCAGCATCTCTAAGGTTAACATCTTCAAAATACTAACTTTCAACTGAACTGCATTGCAGTAATTGTTAAGCAGTCTTTAATCTTTCCTTCACTGAAAGGTGGAGCTACATGACTGTGTCTTTAAATGTCTGCATATATATGTACACATACATAGGGTATAAACTGCCAGCAGTTACATATTGTACAGTATTTATTCCTTAATTTGACATTTATCATCCAGTATGGGTGCTGGTACAAAATACATTTGCAAATTGTACACACTGTAAATCTGTATATTATTACTCAATTATTTTTTATAAATCCTCCCATAGGGGATTCAGGCATTAATAGTTCCAGTTTAACAAACCAGTTCAATTAAAACATTTTTAAGAGGCTTTGGAAAAATTTGGATCATTTTCCTCTACTCTCTGTTTTTCACTCTTCATACCCTGCATTTCCTAATTCCAGCTGGGAGAAAAAGTGCTGTGTTGCACTTTTCTATGCAGTATTTTTGGCCAAATTAAAAGCAGGAAGTACCAGAAAGTTCACAGAAGAGCATATTCTTGTGCGGTTTCTTGTCCAGCTTTACAGACCAAGAGATTCAGATAAGATTTGACTTATCATTTACATTATTAAATTTCCATGGCATTGCCTGGAAAAATTGTATTATGGACATTTTATGGTAAATGAGATTAATCAGGGTTGGGTTTTTTTCGAGATAATTAAGGTGGCAAGATAACTCGCTTAGATAATTTAAACAAACAGTTCCTTTGCCCAAGAAAAATTTGCACAATACCTATAAGCTAAATTCAACCTGCTGAACTTTGTAAACTCACCCCCTGTTGTTCCTTTGGGAAATGTGAGAAATTGCCAACTGCGTGTCAGTGCTCCAAAACATAGTATGAAACACAGGTTGTTCAGTAATTCAAACAGTATGGGCAAAAAGACTTTGCTATAGTATTTTAGTAAGAGAGGAGTAAGGATGTGCATATGACAGCAGGTTAATAATAAATGTATCACAAAAGTAATAAATATAAAATCAAACAAAAGCTGCTTCAGTACATAAATGAGGATTTTATGTAAACTTGAGTATCAGATCTAAGTGCTCTGTGTACAGCTACCACGAATTCTGCATATGGGTTTGTAAAATGCCTAGAAAACTGAAATAATTTGGAAGTAAATTGAGAATTTTGTTAAATTTTAAACCAAAATTAGCACAGCACATTTGGGTTCTAATCTTCAAGGCATTAAAGTAATTACTGTGTTTTTATTGATCTCATCACATGAGAAGCTTCCTACTGATACCCTCAGACTACAGTAGGTTCTGAACTGCTCTAAATTTAAATAGTTTTTTATTAAATGTAGCGGTATTTAGATGTAGCCATGAAGAATTTTCATCAGCTGTTTTCTCCACTACATTCTATTTGAATTCAAAGATCCCAAATCACCCTGATTTGTCTTGCCTTCCAGTAGTAAACAAGCTCAGAATTTAAATGAAGTACTTAACAGGTTTTACTTAACAGGTTGAGTTGCTAGTAATCTTTTGTTCCAATGTTATAACAAACATAGCACACATCATCATTCTAAGATTTTTCCTTGCTTAGCCTAGATTCTCCAAAACTTAGCCCAGAGATCAGGACTGGGAATTCAGCGGTCATTTTGACATCACATCCCTTTTCCAAATGAATATTCCTGGCTAACATGAGAATAAATTCTGAGAGTCAGTGGTAAGTTTTCATGGAATAACCCAATAGATGCAATTTCCATATCCTGTTTCAGTTGGGGATTACTAACAAATGCAAGTGTGCATAATGCTCTGTCTGGAGCCATGTCTTTGGGGATTTAAAGGTCATTTCTCATCTTTCATTCATAGTTGATCAGCCCAGGGGTTAGACGCATGATCTATATGCAGTTGCCATTCCCTAGTCTCCATAAAGGCAACATGTCCTGAAATGTATAATTACGTGTTCTTTAATGGATTTGATTCCAGCCAGTTGTCTGGCAGATCAGTCCCAGAGAATAGATGTCATAGCTCATAGAAGACCTGTTGAAGATGCAGAAACTGGATTATTTACAGGATGGGGTCAAATATACTTTCTGTTCAGCTCACAATCTCTTGTACATAACTGTGTATAACTGTAGATAACACGTTCAAAATTTTATTAGCACAGATGGTAGACAAATTGGCAGTACCAGGAGATCAGGTCCCTTCCCTAAGCTTTCACTGTGCCTATCAGTTTCAGCCAGTAGAGCTCAATCAAGCACAACATAGAAGATCAGGTGTGTGTCCAGCAAAGAAGTATTTTTGTTGCTGTTGTCCTGAAATTTCACAGGTGAAGTTGCATGAGGTAGCAGAGTTATCTGTAATTTTGCTACCAAAGCCAGCAAGGTCGTACTCAGTAACCCTGCTCACCAGACTCTGGTGTTTAACACACTCAGTGGATGGTTTGATTCAATGCATGAACCAAACAGACCTTCCTCTAACACTAGTTTTCCACCAAGATGGCAATTTGAACTTCCTTAAGGAAGGGATCACTGTGTGCAGTAACTGACAAATGGTAAAATGAGCGCACATAGCCATCAGTGGGGAGTGAGAGAGAGATGGGAAACCCTTTCTGATGATGCAACTGGTTGGAGTCATTCAACCTATCTTTGCATTGGGACCCCACTTCTAAGTGGTCTGATCAGTCCTTTGAATCCGTCGTAGAGAAAAATAATACAAGCAACCACTCAAAGATAAAAAACCAGGTTGGTTATTTTCCAGTTAGGGAATTCTTCTACAGGAACATTTGCAAATCTACAGACTATTCCCCCTTTTCTTGGAGCCTGGTACCTCTGAGGTTCCTTGGCTGAAAAGGAATAGACCTACTTATACCTTGAGAATCAAGTGAAGGCAGTGATAGGTATTCATGAACAATACAAAAATGTTAGACCACTGCTAGGTTTACTATATTCCTTTTGTGTAAGCATACTGTAGTACAGGAATCTTTCCTAATGTGATTACAGCCATGCTTTTGTCTTTTTCAGAAGATCCCAGGGTCATTTGGTGCTTGCTATTTTTATCTCCGTATTCAAAGTGTGGCCCTTCACCACCCAAATGATGCGTAAGAGCACAGAAAGAGTTTCATCACTGGCTTCTCTCTCATCAAATCCTTTGATGTCAGACCGCTGGGAAAGATGCTTTATCTTCACAACCTGCATTACCCAGGGCCTTGCCCTGTGTGTGTAGAGTGATGTTCGTGCCGGTGTGAATCCGTGGGACCTGAGGCAGGATCGTGCTCGAGGCCCCCCTCGTCTTGCTGGGCCTTCCCCCCCGGCCTGGCTGGAACCCCTCTGCGGCGGCGAGCAACAAACCACACAAGTTTTGGGAAAAGCAGGGCACTGATATTTCAAGACCACCTGGCCACCATGGGCTCTGTCACAAAGAGGCGAGAGGTGGTGAGGAGGGAAGCGCTCTGCACGGTGAGGGGCCCCGGCCCTCCAGCCTCGCCCCCTTCCTTCCTCGGACTACACTTCCCGTGGTGCATTGCGCCGGGGGCCGGCGCCTGCGCAGACCCCACGGGCACGGCACTCCTCGGGGCGGAGGTTTTGTTTCCGGGCTGAGGTCAAGAGGTCGCGCGCAGAGCGCCGGGGATTTCCGGGGTACGGGCCTGCGCTCCCTCCCGCCGCCGCGGCCCGGCGGCGATGGACGAGGACGGGCTGCCCATCGTGGGCTCCGGCATCGACCTCACCAAGGTACGGGCTGCGGTCGCCCGGGGCGGGGGGGCTGGTGCTGTCCCGCTTCCTCCCCCGGCGGCGGCTGCGCTGGCCCTGGTGCTGGGGCGAGGCCCGTCCCTCCCCTCATCCCGCTTTCTGGCCCGGCCGCGGCCTCAGCGGACGCACCCCCCCCACCTCCCCGGGGGCGCGGGGAGCTGCCTGTGGGGCGCTGTGCCGGGGGCTGCCTTTGTAGCAGCCCGACGACCCCCAGCGCCCGCAGCGGGGTCGCGGGCGGACGAGGCGGTTCGTGTAGGCTGAAGCTGTGTCCCCAGGAGTGCCGTATTACTGTTTTCCGACGTCGTTTTGCGCCAAGTTTCTGCGATAGCCTTACATTTCAGAGCTCAGCCGCTTCAGTCTTAGAAATGTGAGGCACATCCCGTGCAGAGCTGCTTATTCGTGTCTTTTAATGACGCAAAAACACTCTTTTAGCTTTGTTTCTCAAATATAGAGCATAAAGATAGGACAGGTCCGGTTGCCCCAGTGATCCCTCCGTCCTCTGTGCTGCCCCGTACATTTCCGATAAGATGATAAGCACCGTTTGACAGTTTTGGAGCTACAGAATTGAGCTTCAGCAGGCCCTGCCGTGCAGGTGCACAGGCTCAGAACTTGAGTTAGTAGCAACAAAAGTCTCACAAAAAATCAGGATGTTCTGAGATTGGTAAAGTGTAGTGAATGGCCACGCTGGTAAATGGAAGACCAAAGAAGAGGTGAAGGCAAGGGAGTCACTGTTTTCACAAATTGTTATTCAGCGCAGCTGAAGCTTGGCGGAAAGTATTTTTCCTTGTAAATCCTTCGCTTTAACCAGTTACAATTCCATAGAGTAATTTCCTGTGTGAAGTTTAAGACTTGAACAATTGTCCAAGGTAATTAACCCTGAGGCAGTATAATTTTATACATAAACATTTGTGTGAATGTTCCTGATTCCAGTCTTGTAGAACGGTTTAAATAAAAATGCTGACTGTCTGTTACATTATGAGCACCAGACTTCTTTTTTGACAAACATAACACTCTACCTTTTAGTCTGAAAAGTATGTATGCATTGGATCTGACTTGGAGGAGCGACACTAAAGTGTAATTTTAGGATATTCTAGGCTTGCAGATAAGAATTATAGGTAGCCACTAAAGACTGAGACAGCAATTTCACTACTGTCTATTTTTTATTATGGTGTTGGTTGTAACTGATTGTTTGTGTGGATGACCAAGTTTGCTTTTCCTTCCTAAGCTTCAGAAGGAAAGATTCTGAATTTTAACACTGATTTTTGGGAAATTTCACAATTTCACCTAAAAGTGTTTTCTTAAATAAGATAGTCCTTCATTTATGTGGATCTTGTTGTCTTTTCTCTGTATCCTGCAACTTTTCAACTGTCACGTTATTAGATTTTTAGTGAAAAAGGATTTGTATACATGTATACATATATATTAAAAAATCTTTGTATATATATGCATTCCTAACAAGCACACTTAAGATAGATTTCTAAAATAATTTTTTCTAAAACATTTGCATTTTTTAACGTCTTTAAATCCAAGTGTAAGAACTGACATCTATGTATAATTTAATTTTCTTGTATTATTTAATGCAGGTTCCTGCTATTCAGCAGAAAAGAACTGTAGCATTTCTAAACCAGTTTGTGGTTCACACAGTGCAGTTTCTCAACCGCTTTTCTACTGTTTGTGAAGAGGTATGTTTTTCATTTTCCCAGCTGTCAATTTATACAATGAAAAAAATCCTAGAAATGAGAACCATTCACTTAAATATTTTTGATGCAATAATACTGGTAGCTTAAACCAAAAAAAATTCAGTCTGCTTTCTGTTCAAGGTTTCTCTTGAGCAAGTGCTTAAGACAGATTTTTCCCCAAGATATCCACATGAACTGCTGATTATAGCACACTTAATCGTGTTTCCTTAAACTTTTGCGTTTGGCACAGTCTTTGAACTTTTTGGTACTTGGAATTTCTTCTGAGCAGCTCCATCTGTGGATATCATCTTGTTTTGGAAAAAGGATGTTATATTCCTATGGTGCTGAATCCATTTTGACAGTCAATATCCCTCTCATCTGTGTCCTAGGATATTGCATCAAAACTTCCTTTCAGATTTTACCACAGGGTGATACAGTAAGCTCTGAATATAAATAATTTTGATGCAGAAAAAAAGACATTTTTGGCAAGTGATCAGTGTGGGGCATGAAGCTGTTAATTTTAGTGTCTTCTTAACAAGAGAAAAATAAAAATATCTAGAGTTAATAAGTTTTTGTGGCGACTTTAGTGTCAATGGAAATATACCAGATTGACAGGACTAGAATTGTCCACTGAACAGGACAAGAGTGCTTCCTCTCTTGAAGAAAGGGTGTTTTCTAATGTGGCTTTGAGCTTAACCTTTTTGTCATTAGTGGTTTTTTTGTAACTGTTCATTGGTTTATTCAACAAAGACTACTATACAGCCCTAGCCAACAGGGCTAGGGCAGCAGTCAAATCCAATTAGACTAAGCCATGTAATCTGAGAAATTCTGTTATTTCTTAGTAAAGTTTAGAGCCAGACCCGTGACAAGTTTATAAAATTTGGCTACCACATCAACATATGGAGCTTCAGAGGAAAAAAAGTATTTTTTTCTAGATTGTTGAACTTACTGTAACTTGATACATGGGACAGTGTAACTGCCTGGTGATGCTGTTGTCAGTTGTCCAAAATTCGGTTGTCACATGATCTCAATATTACCTTTTACTAGGCATTATGGAAATTGGAACACATATATTTAAAGCCATCTTGAGCACACAGCAATGCTGTGAAGTCCACTTAATAAAAGTTAGTAGTTAACCTAAATGTGTTGTTACCCAAGAGGCTAAACGGTTGCTTTATAAACTCCTTGAAAAGTTTTTTGTATTTATGAAGTACAGAAGTGTTTTTTATGTAAAAGGTCCCAGTGTAAATCACCAGAAGCCAAGAAATTCAAAATTAGGACTGACACCGTCCTTAACTCTGAATTTCTTGGCTCTTATCTAGTCAAACTGACCTGTAAAGTTATATAGTTGTCTTTTGTACATCTTTCCTCCCCTTTCCTGAGCTACATGTAGGGCACACAGTTCCTTTCAGTAGGAACTAACTCCTCTTCATGAACAAAGAACCATCTGTAAACAAGTCAGTGCACTCTCCAAAAAGACTAACTCCTGTCAGTCTCTTTTTTTACTTTTTCTAGCATATTGGCAGAATTGCCATTTTTTAGGGTGTTAAAGTTCTGCTTCAGAGCCAGGCAGAATCTTGCCCATGTGCCAGAAAGCTGTCAGAGTGGTACATACCTGCCAGCCAGCGTGCTAGCCAACTTCACTTGGACAGGTCTGGTGAAGTATGGTAGTGATTAGTTAAAAGAGTGACAGTTCTTATAGAGTAATTTAGGAAAAACTTAAGTTGTATTTTTTTAAAAAAAAAAGTGTCAAAATTTGATTGAGGTGCACCTGGAGCCTATAAAGCTTCTGGTTAGTTCTGATTCACTGTGCATTTTGACTTTATAGGACTTTCAATCACCTGCTGTATTCTTTATCAGATTTTTTTACTTTGTATTCGCTCTGTTACATACACACACATCACGTCTTTTCATCTTCTACATTTGGAAAGAGCTTTGAAGAAAGATGTTTTGGTAACTGTGAGAGTACGGTATGTCTACCATTATTCTCCAGTTACTCAAAGTAATACCCTATTGACTTTGGCTTTCTTTTGTACATTGTCTGTTTTAATTTCTGTCAGTCATTATTTGGGAAAACTAACTGCCTAGTAAAATTATTTAAAATTTGAACCACTGTAACTGCTGTACTAAGAAGGGAGTAGTTTCTTCATTTTTTTCATAATATTACCGTATCATTTAAACTCTACTCTGCCTTCAGCAGGTAGAAGACAAAAGTGATTTTGTTTAACTATAGATGTGAACCATTTTATATGTACAAGTGGCCTACGGAAGTGTTTTCACGTCCTAATTGTTTTCTATTCTAGAAGTTGTCAGCACTTTCTCTCCGTATCCAACAAATTGAAACAACACTCAATATTTTGGATGCAAAGGTATGTATGCGTACAGACTTTGTTTTCTAACAGTGGCAGCTTCTGAGGTTGCATGAACTAGCTTCCTTTTCCTAGTCTGAATTGAGCAAGTAAGTTTTCATAATGATTTGAAGCAGCTAATACAAAATGCTCACATGGGAAATTCTCTCTTTGCATGCCTTGCCAATTCTGTTGTGTAAGCTTTGAACATGTAGTTGATATGGAAGAAAGGAAGCAACAACATGTAGTGGAAATGTTGGTTTTGTTTCTTAAGCATATTGAACAGGAAAGGAGCACTTGGATCTTGAAAGGGCAACTGAACTACGTGGCAGCTTACTTGTGTTGGTTTTGTTGCAGTGTTTGGTTTTAAGAGAATGGAGGGTAGTTTTCTGATATTAAAATAAGCAACTTGTGTTGCAAGGCTGCAGTACGAAATTGCATTTGCCTTGAAAACTAATAAGACATTTTTTCCCCCTCTATAAAGTAAAAGTATTTTTCTAAGTGTTACCAAACTGTAAGGATTTCAACTGGCATAAGTAACTAGATAGATGCCTTGTAAACCTTTTGATCTTGAAATGTGACCTGAATTGGATCTAGGTTAACACAAATGTGTCTGATGTATCTACTTTAGCTAAAATAACAGAAGGATATAATCTATAGTCATGTATTATCATTTAATTTGCTGGCAGTGAAAAAAAAAACACCTGAACCCTAAAACCAAAAAACCACAAACGATATAGTTTTAACCTATCCTTCTTTCAATAATGATGGAAGTGATTTTGGTTGGCTTTTCTGGTAACAGGGGTAGGGCATTTTGAAACCTTTCATAAAGATCTTTGTGAAAAAAAAATACTGTAGTACAAACAGTGCTCAGTAACTGTTGTTTATTTCAAAATATTTAGGAATGATCAGTGCTGATAATTTTTGCAGAATTCTTCATAATGGTGCTAAATAGAATTTCCTTCAAATAAATATGCAGCGTATTTAATATCCCCTCTCAGCATTTCCTTAAAAAAGAGTGAAAGATATAGAAAGTTGCAAAATCTGTAACCAGTCACCCATCTGTTAGGTAATAGAGCTGTTCTTGTCATGATTTCTTTCCCTGTAGAGGAAGTAGCAGAGAAGATGGCAAGATGGCACGGCTCTTGTGTAGCTGATAAGCGCAGTAGCAAAATGCTGGGAAGGTGTTAAAGCCTTTCTTGCACTGCAACCACGTGTTAACAGTGAAAGCTCCAATCAATGGAGTGTTTTGGGGGGGTTGTTGTAAAAGCCACCTGAATAGAAAACTCTTTTTTTTTTTTTTTTTTTTTTTTTGCCAATCAAAATACCAAAACCAGTAATAAAAAGTTACGATTTTACTAATACGAAACCTACCTGGGGAACACGTGGTGAGCAGCATGCTGCAGATCTTATTGTACACATAGACTTATGATATGCTCATTGCTTATTTGATGATGTTTTGTACATTCAGTTATCCTCTATTCCTGGCCTAGAAGATGTCAAATGTCAAGTGTCCAGTGCAAATATGAATAGTGTTACAAATGGCCCTGTGGCACAAGCTACTACGGATCAACAGACAGCTGTATCACCTCAGTCTGGAGTAAGTAATGAAGCATAATTAATATATTGAAGGAATATACCTCTATGTGTCAAGTTTCTAGTCTCATTTGAACTAGATGGAAGAAGCAAGTCTATTGGAAGAGAGCAATCAACTGTAAAGATCTAAAACTTATATTTTTCACTAATGAAACTGTTTTAACAAGTGACTTAAAACAAAAAAGGGTATACCCTTTCTTGAATACGTGGCTTAAATAATTAGAAGTAACTCAAATCTAATGGTAAATTAGATTTACCATTTAGAGGAAGCCTCCTTCCTCTTCTTCAATCACACTAAAATATGAACAGGAATTATGTCAGGGGACTGGGAAGAATGTGAATGAGAATAACAGTTCAAATTCCATAATTCCAGCTCCTTTGTTTAGAACGTGAGCTTTCAGCTCAAATTGGGAGTTTCTAGCATACTTTATTCTAATTCTATTATTACAGTGAATACTTTCTTTATATTATCATCATTGTACAGAAAATGTGAGTTATTATAAGTGATCAATATTAAGATCCTATCCTTGCAACTAATTTTTGTTGGGTTTTTTTAGTTTTTTTAACCCAGACTTAAATGCTGTGATCACCACTTCACTAAGCGAGGCTTTCTGGCTCATTTGCAAATGGAGTTCTTTCCCCAGTTTCCTATTACAGTTTGTTTTCTTGGAATCTCCAGTTCCAGTCTCTGCTCGTTCTTTTATTTGGTGGAAGTTGCTGTGGAGCAGCAATAGCTGGAGTATACTCTGGTGCCTTTCTGTGCCTGTTAAAGGTCATAACTAATTTGCAGCCAGCAACATGGTAGACAGAATGGACAATTGGCATTGTGTGTTTCACTGATGTTAGAGAATTAAGCTCAGTTATTTTGTTTTCTTTAAAATGTTCCTCCTCTCTGATATTACAGTAGGGACAGCTGTTTCTGAAAGGTTTCCAGTGCTACTTTCAAATGTTTAGTTTAATAGCAAATACACCATTTTCTGTTGACCTTTAAGTAGTACTATAGCTTCTTGTATTTTTTCAATTTTTTTTAGTTAATTGCTCTCAAGGATTCTTTGATTTCATTATGTTATCCTTTAGGTTATGGTTTATACTAAAAACTATAGTTTAAAAGCTATATGATCTGTATGAAATATTTCTCAGGGAATCAAATAAATACTTTGAGGAAAAAAGGCATTGCATCACTAGGGCAGCTAGATAGTTATAATCCTTTAAAAATATTTTTAATAAAGTGAGCATTAAAATTTAGTTCTGTTTTATTAATTGAATGCAACAAACTTAACAGGGCTATTATAGGCTATTATTTTTTTTTTTCACATATTATACAATAGCTTAAAATTGTGACTACAAGTAGAAAGTCACACTTGTAACAGTCAATAATGAAAGAGCTGGTTTTTGTGTATTCATGCATCTTGGAAATCTGTAATACTATGAGCATAGCTCAGAATAATCTTGATGAAAGAAGAGTTGCAGTTCACCCGTAAATTGCAAATGTTATGGATTGAAATCTCTCCATGCTTACCTACCTAACCATTAAAGTGTTATCTTCTTTGTCTACAGCAGAATATCCATGAAGAAGGGTTACAGAAAACAGAGGTAGTAACAGAAAATGTTAGAACTGTGGCCAAGGATCCAAGATACGCCAGATACCTCAAAATGGTACAAGTGGTAAGTCAGTTCTCTTACCATTCTTTAGGTACTCTGTTATTTTTAGGTGGAACATCACACACAGCTCTTAAGTGAACATTAAACGTTTGAAGACATATATTGCATCAGTAATCTTTAAGCTTGGATGACATCACAATATTTCTAGCAGGTCGTCTCTGATAAATGAGTTGATGTAATATGTTCTCTCAGACAGCTTCAGGCAAGATCTTTCTACAAAATTCTGCTGATATACTTGTGAAATGAAGGTGTGAAGATGTCTAAATGCAGAGTGATATTAGCTGGAGTCACAGAAGATGCCACAGAAAGTGTAGTTATTCCAGCAGAATTGGTATCATTCATGATTATAGTTTGGTTTTGCTGTAGGGTACAAAATGCAGGTTTGCTGCTATAGTCCGGAGCAGGAGCATTTGGTATTTCTGTAGGGTTCAAAACAGAGATACAAGAATTGCTTCAGTGCTTGGTTTCACTTCAGTGAAACCTGTTATTCACTTCAGTTTCCTGTTATTCGTGGTGCAGGTTTTGTCTGCCTCTTTATCTGTAGACTATTCTAAAGATAAATAGGAAATAAATTAATGTAATCTCTATATTTACATGAGTGAAAACTATTGAAGGGGTGAAAAGGTGAATGGGAGACTCTTGGTGACATTTTTTAAGAGCTGTTTTTTCACATCCACAAATTTAATAATGAGATTGGAAACAAAGAAAAAAAATCTGTATTTTCAAGCTCTCAGTGGAAATTTTCTTCTGAAATATATGTTATAATTTTGGAAAATACGACTATGTCATAGTATTAGTAAAATGTTGCTTGTGTTACAATTAGTGTGTTTGGTACTTTGGATGATGTTCCACACCTTATTTTTCATTTGAATCACAAATTGGCACTTCACGGGTAGCCTATTACAAACCATTTGGAAAATGTGGCAGTGGGGTAGTAGCAGAAAGTAGAACACTATGTTAGTGCATTGATTTAATGCCAGGCTTCAAAGTGGATGTGAAAGTGCTGGATGGTCTAATTACTTCAACTTTTTTTTTGGTGACTGCTGAAGGAGTGAGATCTCACTTTCCACATTTATCCTTTGTACTGGCAGTTCTTGGGGACTCCTCTGCCAGTTGTAAACAGTGTGGTAGGAAAGTTAAACTAACATACTACAAATTAATGCGTGTTTTTGATTTGTCAAACTTGTCTTCTCTTCCAGTCAAGTATTTCAGTTAGTGTCATTTACTTGCCCAATTTAAGTTTCTAACTGAAGATTTGTTTGAACTGATCATTTATTTATTACTCAAAATATTTCTAGTATTTAAGAATTAGCACTGTGAAGAGATATTTCTTTTTTCACTAAAGATAGCTGTTCTATGAAATAGTAACAAATCCATTTCAATAGAGTGCAGTTCAGCGTACTAAATTAATATTTTTTAAAATATGCAACAATAATATTCAAGCAAACCTTACAAAAGCAGTATCATATTTTCTACAGTAAATGTTCAGGACACTTCTGTTGACAGTGTAAGAGGAGCAGTCTACGATTTCAGATAAACTTCATGTTTAAAGTACAAATACTCTTACTTGATTCTAAACACCAAACATGACTAAATTAGACTCCAAGATACTGACTGATCCTTGGTTTAAGGGACTGAAGTAGCAACCAAACATGGAGAGTGCACTGCTCTTCAGGAATTGCCAGCACTGATGGTACGTGACCTCTTTCTGGACTATGGAGAACCAAAACCTATTTTGCACCAAGGTTGCTACTTGAGCTGTGACTTCTCCAGGACTTGTGCACTTCCTGAGCTGCAGGACCAGGCTGGGAGTAGGGCTGGGGTACCCTGTGTATTGAATGTGTAGTGATTTGCATTATTTCAAATCTTAACTGGGCAAACGTGATGGAAATTTGGTACTGGCTCCTACATTAGAAAATTACACCTGTGCCATTTCAGTGGACCTGTTTGCTCAGTGTATTTACGGTTTAGGTTTAAAACAGTTGTTTGCTTTATTTTAGCAAGATTTAGGGTCACAGCAGTATTAAGCTCTGATTTTCGAGATTAAAACTTACGAAAGTATCAAAGTAATTGTAGTGCCCTAATTGTATTATAAACAGATATAGGTACAATCTTACTTGTTTTCCTTCAGCAAAAAAGTGCACTGTTAGAGGGCATTTTGATGAAACTTAAGATTAGTTTTGTGAGTACCCTATGATATGAGGCTATTGAGAGGTTTTTTCCTTACGTATTTTGATGCATACAATTTTGGAATAAAATGCTTCTCCAAGTGTGAACTAAAAGTGTAACCACTTTCCAGTCATTCTTAGAAGTTTGTATATCGGGCTCCCTCTCATCAAGAGCAAATACAAATTCGGCTTTGCCTGATCTGACTCAATCTGGTTTTCACATGGTTTGAATTGATGCATAAACACTTCATCAGTGACTTCAAAGCTGGGGGAAGGAACCGTAAGAGCAGTTAAGCAAAGGAAAAGAATTAGATAGTATGACACAGTGCATATATACACAGTCCCTGGTGTCTAAATTTATACTAGAATAAGTGAATATTTTAAAGTGTCATGAAGTACTCAAATTCTTTCCCCTTTGTAATGTACATTAGTCCTGAATTACTGAGAAATTCTTTATTACAAGCTAATACCTTGCAACTATTTGAGTCATATTTTTGACAATATGCCTAATGAATTGCTAAAACCATGTACCTGTCCGTGTGCTAGTCCGGAATCTTGAAGCAAAAGTCTTGATTGTGATTCTTACTGTGAAACTGCATAAGGAATACACAGTAAGGCAGCTACCTTAGTTCTCATTTTGCCAGGTTAGCTATTGCCACTGTCAGTAGTACCACATGCTGCTCTGGAACATTAGTCATGGCTCCTTTTATTTTATCACTATTTTACTTACTTTGGAGAACAGATATTTGTCCTGTGCCAAGAGAATCCTACGCTACTTTTCATTTAGGTTGTGAGACCTCTCCTGACTTTCCTAGACCACCAGTAGCTTTGTCCCTTGGAAATCACAATTTTTTTTTTTTTAATTTTTTTCCCTCCTTTCTTGGCATGCAATGGTCCAGGTGGTGTTTCTGGTGGTTTGCAACAGGGGATGGCAAAGCAACAAGTTGTCTTTGAGCAACTCTAGTGGAAACACAGGAGCAGTTTGTTGGAATATATCTCGTAAGACGACGTGGGTCAAAGTGTTCTTGGGTATGCGATCCAAGATGAAGGGATGTTTAGGTGTTGCTGAATAAAATAAAGTGCAGAAGCTGTGGAAGGACTTGCAGTGAAAGGAAGGAATTTTTTTTAACACGTACATAGTTGGCTACAATCTGCCCACAAGTCATAGAAGAGTCAAACCTGACCGTACAAGCACTTGTATTCAGAGGAATCACTTTTAAATTGTGCTTCTGTTCTTGTGTCCTGATTGCCTTTTTCTGCGTGCTTTTTAAAGACTTTTTCAGTTTTTAGCACTGCCTTAAGGTATCCTTCCGGAGCTGCAGCAGATGCACTTTCCTGGTTTTCCTCCCTCTTTGGCTATACCTTCAGCATGTCAGCCTCTTCTTCATCTTTCTAGCACAATTGTTCTCTGCTGTCATTGCGCTTTCTTCACATTCTCATCCATACACATATCTTCAGCTTCCTGTCTTAGTCTGCATGAATTGCAAATATCCATTCGTGATTCTCTCACTACAACTTTCTCTAGGTGTTTTGCCATAAATATAAAAAGGATTAAAAGGGCCTTTGATCTTTGTAGTTTCTCACTTCCAGGTTCATACTGATGGCAACTGAGATTATGATTCTATGCTCTTGTTCAACAAGTGGCATGCATAGATTTGTATAAATGTGTAGCCTAAAAGAAACCTGTGGAATTTAGTTCACCTGGTTGTGTCCAGTAGTTTCATATTATTCTTCCTTTTCCTACGCAGGGTGTTCCTGTAATGGCAATAAGAAACAAAATGATTTCTGAAGGGCTAAATCCAGATCTTCTCGAGTAAGTAATTTGTAACTTCTAGTAGCGCTGCAATTCAACCATGTGTTTAAAAAACTTGGAAAAAAAGTGTGCTTAGAAAAGGTTGTTTACGGTATTGTGAATTTAAATTCCCAGCATTAAAACAGGTCTTGGAGTCTTCCGTGAAAGGCGTTTTTAGCATTTTGTAGGCCTGAAGAGGGCCATCAGTACCAAAGAAGGAGGGGATGCAATCTCAAGTATGAGCTGTCTTTTCAGTATTGTCTAGTCTGAGGCAAGGCCCAGGTAGTACAGAGACTGGTCTATTAATGGGTAGGTACTGCACCCTCCCAAACAGAAAGCTGCAGGACTTTACCATTCAGACTTGAGAGGAAATGGAAGGACTTCTTCCAAGCCAAGCAGAGGTGGTGTAGTTCAAGGAAAAGGATGTAGCAATGACAAGGTAACATTTGACAATATGCATTTAGCAATCAGTAGCTGTTTTCACTGTGCTGGTTAGAGTATGAGGTTTTTCTCAGATACTTTCTTTCAACACTTCAGTAATAAAATGTCATCATTGTAGAGTGGTAAGAACAAACTCTATTTTATTTTGCCGGATGCATGAGGGAAAACACAGTTGTTTCCAGATTCGAATCCTCAGTAGCTGGAGTGTACAACTGGACTTCAACATTGACAGTGTAAATTGAAGTCAGCAGTTCAAAATTGTGACTGTTGATTGAGCTAACCTGATGTGACGACTACTAAGAATAGATACTAATTTTCAAAGCTACTTGTCTGGCCCTAAGTATGAATTTTAGGCTTATTTTACAATTGACATTGTAATTTAGTATTACTGTACTATTTTACAGAATTTGTTAAACTGATGAAAATATTAACTTCCATTATATCCACCAATCCTCTTCAGAAATTGTCAGTGCATTAGAAAGTCTGCTTCTCCTTTTCTCCTTTCTAGTGAAGTCTTTTTACAGTTTGGAAAAGCTTATTCTGAAACTAGCACCTTGCTTAATGAAATAAATAAAAATGTAGGAAAACTGAGGTATCATCATATGTTGAGTCACTTTATGTCCCAGCTGCTTCCTGGTATATAAATCAGCCTAAAGTAGTTATTCCTCATTTGGTATTTTTACTGATTGAATGAGAAGTAAGAAAAAGAACACAAGTAACAACCTGTGCATGAGGTGTGTGTGAGACAGGGTTATCAAACATGGTTTTACTATTTGTGTATTAAATGTGTTGTATTTTTCACTCTGCATTTCTGGTGCATACCTTTCTGTAAGTGCTGCTCTTTCTTCATGTTTGAATGGATTTTTATAGTAGATAAAAATAAGATAATAGGTTAAATTTCAGGTTAAATTTCAAAAGCTTTTTTGAAAAAGTACTTGCTTTTGCATTGTCTGTTTTGGGTTAAGACAGAAACATTACTTTGGATTGAGGCTCAGAATATGTCTGGATCTCAAAGTCCATCTTCAAAGATTCTGTGCAACAATAATGCTTAGGCAGATCTTCTTTAAAATGTTATCGGTTTGAAAACTGTGTAGCAAATCTACCTGATTAATGAAAGCTAATTTTTTGGCAAGGTGCATAATGCATAATATTTAAGCAGTCAGGGGTGACCTTTCTTTTCATTTTCTTGCTTTCTTGTCTCAATATCATAGATTATTATTTTTTAATATATATGTATCTTGCCATTCACACCACATTTCTTGTGTCTTCAGGTTCCTTAGGCATGCTCAGTCAGTCCCAGGGAAAATTAGGAAAATGTACCTATCGCTGTATGCTCAGTCGCTTACTGCAGACCCTCCCAGCTACTTGCCAGTGACTGAGCGTGGGTTTCTTGTGGCTGCAGAAATGCCAATTCTAATAATATGGAGTTGTTTATACTCTCTTCCTTTGGCTGTTCTACTTCTGTTACCACTCCTTTCTCAACTCTTTACAGAACTTAAAAACTGCCTATTCTATCAAACTCCCAATTTATCTATTTTTAACTTTTATTTTTTATCCTTCCTCTCTTGCCTGTCTGTGATTCCAGAAGAGTTTGTCCTGCCCTCGTGAACTAAAGGAATTCATTGCCATCTTCCTCTCCTTACTTGAGGAGAGTTTTTGCACTGGTCTCTCCAGATCACATGTCTTTGCACGGCTTTTCTGTTTTGTCATTACCACGGCAACAAGGAATAATATTGTGAAGTGGTATTTGCATGAAAAAGCAAGCACTTTATTAATTTATTTTGGAGGTGTGGAGGGGGGAAGGAGAAGGCTCTCTTACAGTTCTTTAATGCACTTCGCATTTTTGCACCCAAAATGTTTAGGAACACTTCAAATGTATTTTGGGGATTTCCAAAAGAGAAATGATAATAAACAGAACTAAAGTTGGAAAAGAAATTCTGTGGCATGACACACAGGGGTAGCCCAAAGATAAATAACAACAGGACAAATAATACAATTGTTGGCTTAGTTTAAAATGTAATATTTTATCAAAGAGAGCAGTTAACTATCATACAGGAAGCTAGTTTCTGTGAAAATCATTCTTCCCCTTCCCCAAGTATAATTGCGTGCATATTTTCTACCTTGGTTTCAGAATTTACCAGGCTCAGTCTTGCTTGTATTATCAAACTCATTACATACTTAGGAGGGAGACTCCAGGGAGAGCCAGCATCGTCAGTCAGTAGTGTTAGTTAGTCTTTAGATGGCTGGCTTCTCTCCCCTTCATTCCCAGTAGATTCCCTGAGCAAATGTTTTGACACTATGTTAAGATCCATCTTAAATATTCTCTTCAAAACTAAATAGAAGAGATCTGATCATTTGTAGTCAATAAAAATCCCATGGCTGCTCTTGCATGTCAAATTTAACCCAGTGTTCTAGCCAAATTCCACTCTGAGTAATTCTTTTTTGCTTCTCTAAATTATCCCTGCAGTTTTAGTTGGATACAATATTGTTCATTTCCTGTCTTATTTTTTTCATGTACTATTTACACTGCTTAATGGTGTACAGCATGTTCCTTTCAGCCCTAGTACCTCTGAAGATTAAAAAAAAAAAAAGTTGAATTAATCAGTATTGCCTGCTTTCAACTCTTTCTCCAAGTGTTTGCCACTTCTTAGTGATCTGTCATTATTTCCGATAACCTCAAAGGTGTGCATTGAAACTGATATCTACAGAGTTTTGGTGTCCATTGACTAACATTTTCTAGTGTTTATCTTTCAGTTGTAAGTGAAGCAATACCAATAAGGTGTGAGTTTGTGAATCATAAACAGTTAATGTGTTAAATGGTGTGGATATAAAGTGCATGCAATTGTGGTGAAAGGCCATGCTAAGCTGCTTGTGTTCTCAGCCACCTTCTAGGATTTACAACACAGAACATTTTTGTTGCCTGCAGGACCCCAGATGCCCCTGTGCCTGCCTGGGGAGATGACGGGAAAGCAGAAGACAGTTCTGATAGTGAATCTTCATTTAGTGACTAAAGAGACTGATTTCAGCCTTTGGAAACCTCTGTTAAGCGCTAATGTGTTTGGAGCTTTAGCAGACAATGGTTTTGTGTGGGTCCTATGGGTGGTGTGGTTTAGCTGACAGCATTTTTAAGAGCTAAGAACCTCCATGTTCTCTCCCAGAAAGTTTGAACAAGCATCGTGTCTCATCCTTGACCTTTCCACCATGAAAATTAAACATGAGATCCTTGCAGTTTTAATGCTGCATCATTTCAGATGCCTTTCTGGTTCTCTGAAATTAGTTTGCAAAATTCTAAAAATTCCACACCTCTAAGCCTCCTGGTCTCTTAGACTGCATTCTTATTTATTATTGGATTTTCTATCCAGCACTTTTAACCTAAGTTGCCTTCTTTCTGTCCCATAACATACAGGTAAAGTAACTTTTCAAAATGAAATTGTTTAATTGTAAACCAATGAACTGTATTTTTTTCTAATTTATTCTGAAGTGATGCAACAAGAATTACACAGAAGTCAGCTTCTGTGATTGCAAATGGTGATTGCAAATTAGTAATACTCTCTTTAGAGAGAAACTAAAATACAAGTGAAAAATATATTAAACCCAATGTGAATCTGTTTTCAAAGTATATACTGCTGTTCAATTTCACATTAGAGTCTGTGTGAAGTTATTAATGAAGTTCCTGCTCTGTAGAAGAGTTGATTTATCAAAATCAGGTTACAGTGGTGTAGAAAGCTACAGACATTGCAAGATGGGTTTGCAAATGACACTGTGAAAGAAGCAAGTGACTGGGAGATTATTAACGGAAATACCAGATTCTTACTATTTCTTCCTGTGGGTCAGTAGGAACCACTTTCTGATTGCTGTTGGGCTTATTTGAAAGAATCTGTGGCTGAGCAGTTTGCATAGGATAAGAAATCACCTCCAAATTGGTGCTGTTGCTGATAATTTTGGCAAAGCAGCCCAAAATTCAGTTTGGGTAATGATAAAGCTGCCTTGCTACCTCTTGAGTTGCATTGGGAACAATATGAAGAAATCCACTTGGAGCCTGACTGGCCCTGAAGACTTCCGTCCAAAGTACTTAATCTAATGCATGAGTCAAAAATGACATTTCATTAAAGAATCTTCTTTAATATAGTTTGTTCCACGTGAAATTCTTCACAATCTATTTGAATTCCCCAGATTATTGTAATTATACCAGAATGTTGTGGGCCAGGCAGTCATTCACTCTCTGGTATTTCACATTCTTCCTGAGACCGAGAAAAGACTAAAATTGAAGGTCTAAGTATATAAATTTGTTAGCTTTTATGACCAAGTCATTATCTTAGTTATTTATTGCCCCTTCAGTAGGTTAGCTGCTTTTTTTTCTGTAACTTAAGCATAGCTGCCATTTGAGCCTAGCAAACCTATTTAAGCTCTTTGTAACCTGTAAGTCACAGTAATACCTGAATCCCTGTGAAAGCATATATGCACTAACAAATGTCTAGCGATGGTGTTTCAATGATGGGCTAATTATTATTGAACACTTAAACAAAAATATTCAGTAGTTAACACTTGGTAAAACCCAACAGATATTAACATATTAGCAATAAGTATTTAAAAAGTAAATGTTAGAATGTTATTTCAGAAAGCATATGTTATAACACTGGTGACTTTTTGAAATCTATATTTGGAAACTCATTGAAGCTATCTATATAATTAAAGCTATGTTTTGTAAACCAAAGTTGTGGTTCTATTTTATTCCCATATGTTTTAAGCATGATGAAAATTCTTCTGCAGCCTCTGTAATACATGTTTCTCCAAAGCTGGTTATGCTGAAGTTGAATCAGTCTGCTACCTGAAGGGGAGAGGTTTGAAAACAGGGGATTGGAGTTTCACCTAAGCCGTGTTAGGGCTCTGACCAGAGGAGAATAGCAGCCCATAGCTGCTATTCTAAAAATAAAACTTAAGGAAGACCGAAATTAATGAGAGCTATATGTTTGATACCCTTGAACTGACACTAACCTATGTAAGGAAACAGTGGGACTTGAGATATAGTAGTCAATTATTTTTTAACAGAAATCAACAAAGTTACCAAAACATATTGAAGGAGGTGTGACTTCTTGTTCACCTCTTGGTTGTTTATCATTTTGAAGAAGCTGTTTGTGTAAAGTAATTTTAGTCTGAAGAAACTAAAACCAATTGCTTTTTACGTCACTCCAGATGTATTTTTATGTGAAATGAGAAAGAAAACCTCAGGCATACTGTCACTTACTATAATGAGGGATAATTAATTGGTAATTACATATACATATGTCACAAAAGACCAGTTTCATTAATAGGTATGCTGAATTTAATTGCTGAAGACTTGGGGTCTTTTGGGTAGCTGTTTACTTTGGAATGGTGCAATCCTGGTAGGCTTGGAGAAACGTTAAGAAAAACCTTTCCGCTTTGTCTCCTCTCCCCCTGAAGTGGTGGCATGCAGCACAGTAAAAGCCCAAGTGCCTGAGCCGTGAGGAACCAGGGAGAAAAAGATAAAACCTTCCCTGTTTACCTTCAGTGCATCAGCAGCCATCGCGCTTCCACTGTCTTCGGAACCTCTGACCGCATTTAGCTCCTCAGTTCCTGCCAGTCTCATCTGCTAAACACATCCCCGTACTCTTAGGCTGTAGCCAAGTTCAATCCAAGATGTTTCAGTTCAGGACACAAGAAGCTATTAAGTATGGGAAGGTTGGTTTGAGGCTGAATTATGTCAGCTGTGCTAGTCCTCCTTGATCTACAGCAGTTTTCTAGTGAGATGGTGCTAACCCAGAAAGTTGGAAAGCCCTTAACCGCAAGCTAAATACTATAAGCAGAGAATATTCCAACTTGCTCGTTATTTGCCATCTGTTCTGGAATAGAAGATGGAGGGAGTATTTCAACTTGGCTGCATAGTAATCAGATATACATAGTACTTTCAAGGGAAAAAGTCCATTTTTAAGTGACTTTTATTTTTAAAAAGCTTCCCAACAGCAATCAAGTTTCATTGCATTTCATTTCATACGTTAAGAGGTATCGTCGTACACATCTAATGCACCCAAATTTTACGTGGATTTAAAATGGTCATCCAGGGCAATATGACAATATTTAGACATGAGAACTGTTTCAGCTTATTACTGGAATAAATGTTGAATGCATCTGTTAATAATAATTATGTACTAATTATGTACTATTAGTAAATTATGTATTCAGTATTTAAACAAGCATGGTTTTTTTCACCCCATCACTATCTTCCTCATTTTGCAGGTGAACCGGAGAGCAGAATGTATAAAAGTCAGTTTCTTAAAGATATTACAGGCATTTTAAACGATAGATGCAGATCTGTATTTATGTAAATGAAACCTCTAGACTAGATGCATATCTGTATTTATGTAAATGAAACCGCAAAAAACTGTCAAAGGCAAAACTAACATCTGGACATGATAATAGCTTTATCCTGAAGTGTAGCACTCAACCATTAATCTGTTCCCTCTCATCTCTTCTGTTCAGCTACATTTGAAAAGAAAATTGATAATTCTTTTTCCAAGATGGGTCTCTTCCTTTCTCTTGTTTCTCTTTCCAGTGTGTTATTTGCACCAGTGATTAAGTGTATAGCTTGACGTTCTATGAAAAAAAAGTCGTTAGAGGCTATAGCCTGTTCTTGGAAAAAGAATATCACGAAGGTCAGCTCTTTGGATTGCATGTCTTCTGATCGATTTTGTTTTCCATGATGTTACGTAGCAAGAAACTGAAGTTCATCACGGTCTTCAGCTTTCTGCAAATCCAGGTTTATCTCTGAAAAGCTGATACAAGGTTACAGCATTACAATGGATTTTTTTGCAGAACAGATCATGCGTTTTCTTACTCTTCAGAAAATCTGGGAACCTGTTGTCTGAGACGACTGCAGGTCAAATGTCTGCTGTAGCATTATTCTCCTGATACTTCATGTGATGGTGTCCCCATGCAGACCACTTTGCAGAGAATACTGGAGCTGCACATTAGCTCAGGCTTGTGTCTCGCTTCCTCTTGCAGTTCTGTCTCTGGTAAAAATCACTACTTTTGTAGTGCGTGAGGAGTCTCGCAGTGCTCTGGCAGCCCCTTTTCCTGCCACCAAGATTTTACTCCAGCTGTGAGCAGAGATTAATGTTCAGTGCTAAATTACAAGTTTGTTAGTCCTTCCAAAAATGTTTGCATTAATTCGGGAAGCTGTGGATGTTCCTGCCTTGTGTTTAACTGTCTAACTTTGCTAATACAATATTGCTTTGAGGGAGTTCCATGGGCTAGTTTGTTATGAGGGAAACTAAGCAGAAAATTAAAATCGCACACCCCATGCCATACAGAAAATGAGTGACATAAAGAAGCTTAGCATAGGATGTGTCTCCACATACTTATACTCATTTTGAGGAAAAAAGTTTAAATGACTATAAATTAAAATGCAGGTCGTTGGGTGAGGACAGATGTAGCATGAAGCACTCGGTTTTATTGTTTAAGTCAGTGTCTTGACCTTCAACAGGTGGATTATTTTCTCGTTCAATGTATTTCCCATTTTCAGGTAAACGTGTGGAACGGAAAATTGTGAACAAGCATTCACTTTGCAGACAGTTGATTGTTTTTGTATCAGACTTCATAACTGGTACCCTCTCCCTGAAGGAGTGATAAATAATAGTATGATCTCTGATTTAGATAATACACATTTTGCTTATGAAGCTCTTGTATGTTCTACTCTACTGTTTACTCTATCTGAGGATATGCTGTGTTCCCTGTACACTCCTTTTTGTGCTTCATTATTGCCTTCTGTCATGGTCTGTGGAATCAGTAGTAGTTGTAGTGAACTGGATGCTGGGTGTGGAACCAGTCTTTTACTGGAAAGAGCACGCATCTGAGTGCTGAAAAGGATGGGTCAGAAGAAAAGGGATCTGGGAGTAATTTTTTACATTTATATGAACACTTCTTTTTATAGGTGATTACCATCAACCGTTTAATAAATCTTACCTTTTGTGTCACTTGAGGTGGTGAGAACTTGAGTACACTTTGAATTACCCTGCTGTGAAGAACTGGACAGTGGAAAAAACTTGTAAGACCCATTTTAAATGAAAACTCTCCTAAGAATTGTGATTATCCTTTTTACTTTCAAAAAAATGATTTCTAGTGTTCAGCTGACTTCATGCTCCCAACAGATTCCACAATCCTTGTGTGATTTCTTGTAGCGCCATTTACACCATTTTTCAGGGGCATGGGGAATCTTCTTCCCAGTGAGAGCTAAACTCTTGACAATGAATGTCTTACAGTGTTGGTTTCTGTATATCGCTTCCCAACAGCTCTTTGAAAAGGAATACTTTTGCATGTGGAGATGATCCTTTGATCTTCTGGATCCAGTTCACCTACTTTAATGTAGAGTAGAAGTAGGGAGGGGGATGAACAGAGAAAATGAGGAGTGTCTTTTTCTCAGTTGTTTCATCATTTGCTTTTTCCTCACTGCTGTGCTTTTAGGGAACTGCCAAATTATAACAACAGAGATTTTTTTTTCCAAGAAACCTTGAACAACATTTGGGTCTTGTTTGCCCAGCATGATGCCTGGCATCATCAAAAGCAAAGGGTGAAATAGGCGGCAGCCAGCGTTTTTGTAATAATGGATTAGGTGAAAAATGGTTCATAAAGCTTTGTCATGTGTTCAGTGTGGTTTAGGCAACTAATGTCAAAAGCTTGCCTGCCTGCACAAAAGCATAGATCAAGACAACAATTTCGAAGCAGCTGAATACAGTTAAAATATCATGGGTGGTGGGTGATTGTTAGTATTTTTCTTACTGTAACTTCTCTTTGCCTCTGACTTGGCTTTGGTGTCTGCCTCCTCTTCTATTGTAAACATTCGGCTTTGTTATTGTTCTTCCAGCCTGCTGGCACCCTTGCTCTTCAAATGTTGTTGACTTGACCCATTGCCATAGTTTAAAACCATGCCAGTCTCTCTTTTGAGCTCTTGCATTTTATAGGATGACTCTATGATATCTTCTGCATAATATTTTAATTGTGAAAAGTGTTTCTGCCAGATTTGCTGTGAAAACACCATCACTTTGTACGTGTGTCTGTCCTTAGTTTTCCTATTGGCTTGTTTTAGTCGCATTTTGGTAGGGGAGAGAGAAAGACAGCTCAAAGATCAGGGTCCCTGTGGGTTTGATGAAAATAAATAGCCGGGTAAAAGAGAGAGATAATGTAAGAGCATTTGAGCTGAAGAAAGGCTGCGTCCCTGGCTGAAGCCTTCTTAGACCCCAGGGTGATCAGTGTGAGAAAGGGGTGTTATAAAGTACCCATTTCTGCTTTTCCCCTAAGGTTAGTCCCTGTCATCAGCCAGAAGCCTTTAGACCTCTCTAGTTACAGCCCTAACTCAATTCTAGGGTTGTCTCCTGGATTTTCTTTATTCAGGCAATGGGTCAATCGGCAGAACAGCACAACACTGATATGCTGCCAGTGAGATTATAACCAGTGGCAACCAGTCTGCCCAGCAGCTAGAATCTGAGCTTAACTAAACAGGGTTTCCATTGTCTCCAACAGGTTTTTATGAGAGTAAGGCCATGGTCTGTAGCCCTTCTACAGGAAATGTGTACGTAGAGCTTGCATCTTAGAAATCAAAGCCAGTCAGGCACATGCTCAAGCTCCCTAGGAAATCAAGTCCTGTTCATTTCCCTGAACTTCTTGCTGTAAGTATGCAGTTACCAGAAAACATTTCAAAATGTGACCAGCTTGGATGAAGAGAGAAGCCATGCTTTTGTGGCAACTGAAGGTTTGGCAGAGAGGACAGGAACAATGGGGCAGTTCTCTTCAGGAATTATTTATATTGTGCTCACAAGTGGACCACGCTGTGCTACTGTTGTGTAAGGCAGTCCTCAGAAAGTCAGGTGGGAGTACAGACGTTCCTTTTGCCGTATAAACAGAGCGGGTTGCGTAACTGAACTTGTCTTTTCTCCTCTTCTGGACGTTTTTTTCCATTTCAATTATTGCATCTATGTCGTCATACATATCAGCACAGGCTGCACTAGCTGTTTTTTCCGGGACCTGCCTCTCCTGGGCATCAGTCTCTTTGCTCCATGACAAGCTGTTGCCCTCCACAGGATTTCCAGGCGTTACAATGAGTTTCAGCCACCAGCAGCAGACGTGCAGGGACCCATCGTCAGGCCCCAGCTGGCTGCTGCACCCTGTGCTGCTAATCTCACCTCTCCCAGGGACTGAATTGCTCAATCTTGCCCAAGTATTTGACACTGGATTCTTTCATCAGATGCCTTCACGAGGGCAGTGTGATAAGCAGTGGACGCGCTGTCAGCAGGAAGGAGTTGCCAGACGATGTATGATGGGGCTCTGCAGACCTAATTACCTGACCCCAGGAGCCATGAGCCCCACCTTCCCCCTGAGAGGGCTTCCTTCTTCCTTTTTTTCAAAGATGTTATGATATTTTTTTGGCTGTTATCTTTTATTATGTCTCTGTTGGACATCTTAACTACCATTTACTTCACACACTGAGCACGCAATCAAGCTATAGCTCCAATTAATGTCACGTGATCTGTTCAGGCACTAGCCCTGCTACTTTGAATGCCGGGTTTTGGCTGTTTTTCAGTGTGCATCCTTATTGTGTGAGACTCCTTATCACACAGGAATCACCTGCCAAGAGTGTCACCCTGCCATAAGAGAGAAACTTATCATCAGCGGTCATTTTGCTCACCCCTTCCAGGTTTCTTATCTGTTAGTTGCAATATGTTGCCCACCGATCCAATTTATGTCCTTGCTCCGCTAACACGTGCACTTCATACTTATCTGGAAGACAGACAGCATTTCTGATTTTTGGTTTGCATAGTAGATTCACTTTAGTGCCAGTCTTCACTTAATAGTTCTGCTTCATCTCTTTTTCTCTGGCCTATGTATTGTAAACACAGTGAACTGGGGAGAGAAAAAGCATTCGTTGATGGTTAACTCGGTTATGGACAGAGCCTTTATCCTTAGATTTTGAAAGTTTTTATTATATACACTCTTCCACTTCACAAAAAATGCATCCACACGTACACATTCTCACATACATGCTCCTGACTTCCCAACATGTTTACATTTTTAGTTCCAATTTGCAACACTTCATTTGTTCCTGAGCAGTGCACATTCTTTATTTATGTCCAAGACCCAAGCAAACAAAATTCCTTCAAACATCTTTCTGAATTAGAGGAGAGATGACAGTGAAAAAAAGCAAAACAATTAAATTCTCTCCCACTTAAATGAAAATTTTACTGAGGCTTGTTTTGTTACATAGTGTTATAGTGAAAACAGATGATATTTGAAACTTGGCTTTGAAGCAAGCCTCCCTTCAGCCTCCACAGGCAACCAGACATTCCCCCTCTGCACATCACTTCCAACAGCTCTTTAGTGCAAAATATTTCCGTGTTTATCCTCCAGACAAATTACAATTGCTGATCTTAAGTCATTTGTGTGCTAAGAAAATGATGTGTTGTCAACCCCAAATCCCACTCTTCTTTATAAATCCTTTCTTTCATAAATAATTAAATGAAATGGAGAGGGAATTCATTCCATTTCTTTCTTTTCTTTTAAAATATTAGGATGGCTTCAGTGGAATCAGCTCATCAGTGGGAAGTGCAGCGAGCAGCATATACAATCAGCCCGTGTCGCTTGACCGACCCCGGAGGGCTCTGGTGTCTTGTGTGTTGCCCAGGCAGAGGGAGCTGAGGTTCAGCGGTACCGCTGACACTAGAAGAGCAGATGTGGGATATACCTCCCCTAATCTGTGTTCTTTACAAAATAACCGTGAACCCTTTATCAAAATGTTTAGCTTGTTTTGATAGCTGGACTAAATTGTAAACAAATGGTAACCACATGTTATTTACGGCAGAATAATTTTGCTTTGTTTGGTTTTATGACAGCATTTACACAGTATTTTATGCAACCTTACTGACCTACATAAGGTTTTGGTCTACAAGTTATACTCTTTTTCTGAAAAACCAAAGAATTAACAAACTAGATGATGGCAGGATTTGTTTTTAACCATAGCAGCTGGTGATTTGATGGGAAAAAGCCAGTAAAACTTATTTGGTGTTTTCAGAGATCAGAAAATCTCTTTTCTGCTGTCCTAAGGGCCTTTAAAAATATTCAGACTTGTTGTTGAAGTTCATTAAGTCATGGAGTGATAGCAATACACATTACCATCCCTAATTTTAACCAAGTTCCCCTAATTCCTGCCATCACAAACCATTTCCTGGCTTCTCCTCACCTTGCTCTGCAGTGTTTTTTTTTCTTTGGTTTGGTTTTTTTGTTACTCAAGATTTGGGAAGAAGGCGGAACATTGTGATGAAACCTTCTTCTGTAAAATCACTGAAGCCATTACGCCGCAATTACAGCTCTGGTCTATTTGCCTTTAGATACAAGCCAAGATTGGATGGTTCTAGATGAGCAAAGAAGAAATGGGGAAAGGAAAGCCACATAAAAGCTTTTCTCCCTAGCACTTCCATTCAAGAGTCTCAGCGGGAAATCACAAATACATTAGGTCAGCCTTACAAAAATCATTCTTTAACAAAACACAAGTGAAAGAAAACACAACTCAACCCCCAAAACACCAGAGTGTGCAATATCTGAATTATTTCATAGTAATGTTGGAAAAGTAGTAGCTGAATAACTTTGTGGCTTGGTTGTTGTTTTCAAGACAGTTTTGTAAAGTTGCAAGAGAGGGAACAGAAACCTCTTGGTTAGGATTTGTAAATAGAAAACATCCTAAGGCTGCTGTCCCTTTCCTCTTCTCCTGGATCATTACTCTCAGGAAGCCACCTTTAATTCTCTTTGCAAATGGTCTGTGCTGCATGTGAAAGAAGGAAGTAAGAAAGGAAAAAAAATAAAACAAATTTGCTGAACAGAAGACAGAAAAGTAAGTATTTTTGAAAATGTTTACTTTTCCAGGAGGAAGGTCTCCAGTTTTTGGTTCTCTGGTACGTGGGGAGGGGAAAGTTACAGCTGCTTTAAGCACTATCAGCTCCATTTTACTGCCAAGATGACATACTTGCATGTGAATTGCAAATATAAGAAACACCAGTGCTAGTATTTCTCAGTGCTGCTCTATGATTTTTGTATGTTATATGCACAAGCTTTTTCAGTGAAAGGCGAAGGATTAAATCATTAACAAAGGCTTTCTTTTCCCTGTAGTTAAATCAGTCACTGAGCTTAAACAAAGGCTAAAGTTAAGGAGTCTGACTTAAGAGTCCCTTCCACTTCAACTACCCAATTTAGTGTCTTGACTTACGAGCTCTCATATTCTTCGTTCCTTCTAAACCCTTTCTGCATGACATTCATTTGCATAAACAATCCCATGGCAATAGCAGGAATAATATTTAGCTCTCTAAACCAGAGCATTCATCCATATTTCCCAAAAGTATGTCAGCTCTGAGTGCAACTGGTCAAGATGCCACTTGAAATTCCTGCCTCCTCTCTGACACCGGGCTGGTGAATCTGAGTTGCTTGCAGTGCCTTTGAGTCAATTTTCAGCTCATGTTTCTTTCATAGGAATGACTGGGGCTCCTGGAGGAGAAACACTGACCTTCTGCTCCTTTTGCTTCCTCTAGCTCCTTCATGATGCCTCTCTGACTTGCCCAGTCACCTCTTTCTATGCTTCTCCTCATTCCCTGCGTCCATTTCTTGCAAAATCACTTGGATGTATTTATAAAAATTTCAGAACCACTTAGAGCAGATTTTTAGACCTGCCATGTTTAAACCACTGGGGCAAAGTGTTCCAGACGAGATGCCCTTCTGGGGATGATTTATTTCTGAAAAGTTTCATTCAAAATGTTTTCTTGAGAAAATTAGAGAGAAAAAATTCAGTTGCTTTTTTTCTGTATTTTAAAAGAAAGAGTATTTTTAAGAAGCTTCATTGTCCTCGCGTTTAGTTCAGAGGGGAAACCTTTATCAGGGAGCAGCGAGGGCAAGTTCCCTTCCCCTGAGGGAGGGAAAGCCGGGAGGTGAGGCTAGTGGCAAGGCAGGAGCACGGCACAGAGCTGGCCAGCGCAGGCACAGTCCTACAGCCCCTGGGCAAGGTGAGCAGCGAGGGTCCGGTGAGGGAAGCCATTTGACCGAGCATCCAGATGACCAGGCAAGTCCGCAGTGATGAGATTTGAGGTGTGATGAATGGTGAGGTTTGAGGTCAGGTTGAGTTTGCAATTCAGGATCAGGTCCAGAGACAAACACCCTGGTCATTACACAGTCCAGTGATCGCCAAGCGTGTTCGTAGTGTGGAGGAAACTCTGCAAGTCAAGCTAGAAAATCAGATCTGAGTGTTTTCTCAAAGAAGTCCAAGACAGGTGATTGGCCTCCTTGATCGTCTCTCTCCTCCCAGTGAGGTCCAACCCCACCAGAACTTTACAAACTTCAGTAAAATCTTTGGAAGTCCCATTTCCCCCCTTGTCCCTGGTGGGGACGGTGCCCATGGTAGCACCCATGGGCTGGGAAGGATGCACCACCTTCGAACAGCCCTTGGCAGGGATTTCCCTGGCCATTTCTACTACAATGTTTTCTGATGAGTTCCCTCCAGTTTAAAAGCATCAAAGCACCATGTAATCAATTAATTAATAAAAGTAATGGCTACCCCACTGTACAGGAAAGAGAGTGAATGGGGAGGCTCCCTATGGAAATACAGAACACAACTGCAAAATTAAAAGGCAAATGGCAGTACACTTGCAGGGGAGGCTCAGATTGTGCTGTCACACAGGTAGCTTTAAAACTGGCAATTTACAGCTTGCATGTTTATGGGAAAAAACACATGACGGCTGCAAAGCCCAGTTTTGGCATGAAACTTTAATACGTATAAGCAGCAGAGACTAAGAGAAAAGGGTTGACTCATTCTTCTTGTGTGGGGAGGGATAGTGTGGAAAAGATACCAAATAACACCTAATAAAAAATAGGCAGTGGTGCATATAAATTAGATGTTGGGAAGAGGTCTGGTAAAACTTTATTTTTTGGCACTAATAGCACACACCAAATGGCTCTCTGAATATTGGAGGGGTTTCTTGAAAGAAAACTGAAAACTCCAATTGTAATAAAAGGAAATAGTTTTCTGACAGAGCAGTAAAAAGGTGCAACAGCAGATGCCCTGATAAACATACCCAGTTGCCACAGGCACCTATAACGCATCCTCTAAACACGTTTTTTTGGCTGGTGAAGTGGAAAAATGGGCAAATCTAGGATTAAAGAAAATTGCATCCCACCTTGAATGTCTGGAGAATGCCTGAATGGTATAAACTGTGTATCTTGGCCATTCCCAAATATATAGGCAGGCACTTGAGGAAATGAATTAGAACTGCATTTCCTCAGAATCAAAACTCAGTTGCAGCCTTCAGTAAACTTGTATTTTTCCATTAAGACGGTGAGAGACTTGGATTCCTAATTCGAAAAAAAGATATTAGCTAATAATATAAACACAGTAGTGTCGTATGTCCCATACAGTAGCAGGTTTTCTCTAATTAGTGAAGTGGAACCACAGAGATACTAGAAGTTAAGTTTTCCTTAAGAATAAAGCACATAAACAAACAAATGAGCAATCAAGTAAAACAACAGCTAGTGTGCCTCTGTGTGATTCATTTGAGCTCTAGGGGGGCAGTAGCTTAAATTCCACAAATGCAAAAACCTTCATCTATGTGTAGATATTTTGCGTTCAGCAAGTAGGTTCAATTTATCTGACAAAGTGAATGTTTGAAAGATGTAAAGATCTGGACAGAACATTTTTTAACCAGTTTTCTGATTTTGAAAGTCTTCAAATTACTTGGAAGGAGGTATAATTGACTTGCATGAAACTTTAAAACAATCATTTTTGTCACATTCCTTTTGGAGTATTATGGTCAGTCAGAAATATTTGTGCAAAGCTGCTAATATTGCCTTAAAGAAGATATGATGTATTTTGTTCTTTTTATATTATACTGTGAGATGTTTTGGCTTTCCTTTTCATGCCAATCCTGTCTTAAATTAAAAAATAGGCATGGAGAGACTCCTATTTGTGGCACATATGTAGCTTTTTAGATTCATTCATGCTTAATCTAGAAGCATTTTATTAACAAAGAGGAACTGAATGATCAAGAGAGTCCATACTTTGTCTTATATTTAAAACATGCAAATAGGAAATATCATGTTATGTGATTTTGCCTATTTGAAATGCCGTAAGTCTTTCTAGTCTTTATTAACATCATTGGTATAAGGTCTGTAACATCTGCTTTTTAACTTCTCTAGCATCCTTGCAGTAAAAAGGCTTGTACTTGCAAAAGCATGGATTGAATTGCATGCTAGAAGTAATTTCTGATGGACAAAGTTCTATTGATTATTGCATTTGTTCCTTTTCTCGTCTATATAGAAGATGATTTGTACATGTGGGAGAGAAAGACCCAAGGAAAAAGAGTGACTATGAAACGGTGTGTTGCAGGTATGAACTGTTTGGGTTTTGACATCACTTGCTCTGATCATATACTCATCATGGCAAGACAGAAGGAAAGAGAGCAACTTAGACCAGAATGATAAATGTTCTTTAAGGTCCCCACAGGTATGAGTAGCACAGAAAGGATGAGTTCCCATTGAGAAAACCTTTGTCCCACGTCAGCACATGTGGACGTGGGGCCAAAGGGTGACTGCTCCAAAAATTTGCTTGGCATCACCTGTTTTAAAATAGCAAGTAAAATAATGCTTAAACTGTTGCAAAAGCGCAGATATGGTACCTAAATAGAAATTATCACATCTGACTTTTTCAATACAGTTAGGCGAATATATGACAAAATATGAAATTCTAAATATCACGAGAGGCGGGAGCTTTTCTGCTGTCAGATCATTGTAAGGAACTTTAAAAAGATTTAATGTTAAATTTTCAGTTTTGTTTTCCTTAGATGTCCTGACTTGGCAGCATTCAGTTCCAAAAGTGTCTGGTTTTGGTACAAATGACTCATAAATAAAATCTTACTGTAGAAGTTTTAAAGCTGGCGCATAGTTTTCCACAAAGCAAAATCATAAGGAACTTATTCTCAAAGTGGTAATACAAATACTAGAGTAAAAACACAGGGTGACTGGGGAAAGTGGGATAGAAGAGAGTTAAACACTGTAGTGCAGAAAGCTAAATTTAAAAGGTGGGGGGGTTCTATTTTATTTTTATTTTTGCTTCTTTATTGATTCTTTTAAAGGCAAACAGTCCAAAAGTGCTCAAAAATCATATTGAATCCAAACTAATTCAATATTTATTTGCATTCCTTCATTACTGTTCAAATCACAGATACAAACCTTGGATCAAGGACACCTGTGGGGAGAAGTGCCATCAGAAATGTGGCAGACTAGTCAGTAAGAAATCTTTAGTGATAGGAAGAGAATCAGATTTTGCTTCTTTAAGATAATAAATGAGGACTGAAAACATGCCTTTGTATAATTTCATATTTTCCACATCTCAGACCTTTCCAGCCAATTTATGGTTCCTGCACTCTGCTTTCCGCTAAAAATAACAATAATTGCCTCCCACTGATTTTGATCCACCAAAGGCAGGAAAAGTCAGAGTCCTCCTGCAGGCAGGCTGTGGGGAGTTGCCAGAGTTTTAGCTGCCCTTTGGTCTAACTTGCTTAGAACAGAGCTGTACCTGAGATTTATAGCAGTCTTGCTACTCAACCAAGTTAAGTGTTGTCACCAAGACACCAAAAACTGAGCAAGCAGGAACAAGAATGGGAGTTTGTAGGACAAATATTCTTTTTGGTACCAAGTTCATGGTAGCAACAAACTGAAGTTAGGATGAGGGCGGCAGTAAAGACGGCTGGCTATTTCTTCATGGTGTACCACAATGGCCCCTATTTGTCAAGGGAGGTGATTCTACCCCTCTACTCCGCTCTGGTGAGACCCCACCTGGCGTACTGCGTCCACCTCTCAAGTCCTCAGCACAGGAAGGACGTGGGCCTGTTGGAACGGGACCAGCAGAGGGCCATGAAGATGATCAGAGGGCCGGAGCACCTCTCCTGTGAAGACAGGTTGAGGGAGTTGGGGTTGTTCAGCCTGGAGAACAGAAGGCTCCAGCGAAACCTTATAGCGGCCTTTCAGTACGTGAAGGGAGCCTACAGGAGAGATGGGGAGGGACTCTTTATCAGGGAGTGGAGCGATAGGACGAGGGGTAATGGTTTTAAACTGAAAGAGGGGAGATTTAGATTAGATACTAGGAAGAAATTCTTTACTGTGAGGGTGGTGAGGCACTGGAACAGGTTGTCCAGAGAAGTCATGGATGCCCCATCCCTGGAGGTGTTCAAGGCCAGGCTGGATGGGGCTTTGAGCAACCTGGTCTAGTGGGAGGTGTCCCTGCCCATGGCAGAGGGGTTGGAACTTGATGATAGTTAAGGTCCCTTCCAACCCAAATCATTCTATGATTCTATGATTCTATTTGGGATTTTTTTCCCCCTTTTTGCCAGCCAGGAGCCCGCAGGTGTCTGCCCTGGCCACCATTTTATACGACCACGCTGGAGACAAACCCTCATAGCCCCCCGTCTGTCTCACTGCAGGCTGCCCTCTTCTCTGGTTCTCATCAGCTGCTGCTGCCGGCCGTTCGTGTTTTCTGCTTCTCTAAAACCGCAGCTGAAACCTTGTTTTGGTGAACTAAGATAAAGTAAATGTAGCGTGGTTCCATCCTCCCTGCAACTGTTAGGCTGGCCAGACATGAAAACACCTGTCTTCCTTCATGTGCCGGCAAACCTTCGGAAAAAAACCCCACCGCCCTCTAACTTGAAAAAGGCAAGTATTCAGAGAGTAAATTCTCTTTCCAGTCAAATGGAGTGAATTACTCAAATTCTCATTTGATTTCAGCTTTTATATTTACTGATCTGTCAGCATATTAACATTTTGGGAATACACTATGTAAACTTTCACACTTTTTAAAAAAGAAATTACGTAGATCGTGCAAAATAAAGCCTGTTTTCTCCATGTACACCATTAGTTGCCCTTGAAAAACTTGTCTTATTTCTGGATTTCCTGCAGACAATTTGCAGTAGCTGATTACGTAGTAAGGACAAAAAAATGTGCTTCCTAAACTACATGCTGTAGACCAAACTCAGTGTAATACCTAAATGACTGCAGAATGAATTTGCTTTTCTGAAAAAGAATTGAGAGAAAAAATATTCCAAGTCAGTAATAATTTTAAAAGTTAAAGTAATGAACTATTGTCAGCCTTCAGATTTTGTCCTTGCCTGCCAGAAGCCTTGGACCATTGGTGATTCTGAGGAAGGCTGTGGATGACTAGTGGTCCACAAACTCTGCTTTGCAGGAATCACTTTTTCAAACTGTAACTGAAATTATGACAACATATAACTCCATTTGGCTTCTATATGAAATGCAGAAATACAATATCGCTGTGCAATTATTCACGTGTTGTTTGGTTTGGTTGGGTTTTTTTGTGTCCAAGGACAACTGACATTTTGGTTGTTCCCCTGATGAAGGAGTGGGAATGGGTGCAGCGTCTGCAGCTAAGGCTAGGTATCGATTTACTTGGAGATGAAAATACTGATGGACTTGACTTTCCTTTGAAACCCAAAGAGTGCTAAGTCAGCATTGTGACAGCTGTGCCTCTGCTCACGTTTTGAACAAACTTTGTTTTGGATTCCTGGGCCTGACTGCTTCTTAGCTTTATATTTATTTTACACTTTAAAGTTCATGTTACAAGATAGGTGCTCCTGCCTCTTTTTTCCCCATTTTGTTATAAATAAACAAATCTCAGCATCATACAAAGTTCATGGAGTTTACAGTTTGATTTTCTTCATTTGGTTGGCCTGCCTCCAGAAAAGAAAGAAATAAATTTTTTTTTAAGTTCTTGGCCTTAGGTGTATTCTTTCAGAATGAATAGGCTTTCCTGCCCAGACTTGCCATTTCTTCCTCAAAAAGCCCAGAGTAATTCCTGTAAAGACAGCTTTCCTCTTTCATCTCATGAAGTGTAGCCTGGTGTATGCATAGTTAAGGATAGCGGTATCGCCCCAAACTCGCTCATTCCGAGAAGACTTTCCTTGGCTTTAATAATTAACAATAATACTAATATAGTACTTTCCTATTCTAGTCTAATTAAATTCTGGTGACCAAGGGTGTAGGTTTCCATAACGAAAGTTTGCCAGTTATCTTCGCTTGCTTCTTTGTGAATTGCTGCAAGAACAAAAGGTTTGGTACTGAATGATATTAGGTTACACGTAACAGAGCCAGAGAGAATTTCTTCATTGCTACTTCCACCCTTGTGCAGTAAGACAGGGAGATCTGTTTTCTGAATGAAGGTGTTAGTTCCTCCTTTCACAGGTGACACCCTGTGCCTCATGAACCTACTCAGCAAATATACTCTGTTTTGAGACTGCAAGAAAGCTTATGTGCTGGGTGAGAGAGAAATGCAGCTGTGCTGTTTGGGATGCCCTCTTAAATAAAGGCAAGTGCTTTGAAGCCCATGTGCTTAGCAGCCTTCAAGGGCTTCTTCCACGTGAATATTGAACCCTTGCTGCCCTGAGTAGCATCAGAAGACATGATCTAGCAGCTTTGGCCCAGGCACGTAAAAGAATTTTCCTAACCTAATATAATCACAGCATAAATCTGGGGATTTTGTTTTTGCCATTGTATCTGATGAACACTTGATTCTTGGCTATCTGTTCTCTAGTTTTCTGCCCCCATCTAGCATAGAACAATTTTTAATACAGGACAAAAAAAAAAAAGGGAGAAAACAACCATTTGGAGACCACTTCATGAAAACCAAGACAAACATCTACTGATTTGATTACATCAGACGGAGGAGTATCAGTCATTCAAAAGGATGTTATGCAAAAGATACCTTTGAAATTTTCCATCCAGCAGTCCTTATTGTTGAATCTGGATTCACGATCCAGGTCACATGTAGATAGTTCTGATTGCTACCTAATGAGGTAAGATATGTTTTTTGAGAATTCTCCAACAGCCAGGTCAACTATGAGGTCACATGTGCAGACTGGACTGATGAAGACAGCTGTCCAAGACTCCTACATCTACAGCCTTATAAATGCTAAAAACATAGCCTGCCAAGTCTGCTGGGCATTTCAACACTATTGCCACAAAGGTATCAGTAAGCTCTTTTGTGAAGCCTGTAGTTTTTGGCAGAGTGTAAATGAGCACAAAACTTATGTTGGCTTTGGCTCTGGGTTCTCTCGCAAATGAAAATGTTTTTATCATTCTTTCTTTACATGAAGCACCGTTTCTGGATAAGAGATCAAAAATGATGATAAGAAGAGTGCCAGTTGTAATGTTAACTAACCCAATGTGTCAAGGAGGATAGCACAGGGCACATGGTGCCATCCAACCTGATCTCTGTGATACCTTTAATGATATGTCATTGTATAGTACCCATAGCTAATTCTTTTCAGGATAAGCTCTTTTTTATTTATTGTTACACAGCAGCGCACAGAACTCATGGCCAGTCGTTCAAATATACCTAGGCTCAACTATAAATATGTATTTGTAGAACTGAGGATGAAATTTAGCTAACGCATTCCGCTGCTGGACAGGTGATAACAAGCAGGAAACAGCAGTTATGCAGACCAGCCCCACCAGTAATGTGTGTGCACTGAGTGTTTCAATAGTCAGTAAATAAAAGTGGTATCAGTAACCACCGCTGTTTACCTGCCTCGTAAGTTACTGTCAACCCAAAATAGTAAGCAGGGTTTTCTTTTCTGCGAATGGCTCTCCAAGGCCTTTTTAAGGTACTTAACATTGAGCAGATAAGCGTGACAGGAACAGAATGTGATTTAAATTCTAGTGGAGTGGAAAAATTCCACAGGATTTTGATGGTGTTGAACGAGTCCCCTCATAAACAGCCTTCTTAACACAGCAGCCACCATGTACCGTGGGTAGGAGATCTCCTTTTCCTTCCAAGGCCAAATTTAAGTACTCCCAGTCTCTACTCCTCTCCAATGAATCTGAAAATGGTGACTGCTGCGTAGCCCACTGCTCGGGCCGGTTCTTCATCTCTCGTAATTGCACCATTATCACCCATAAGGAACCCATTAATGTGGAAGAGGTTTTGAAACCAAAGCCTCTCTTTTCAGAGCCCTGATCTAGGAATGCTTTAAGGGTATATGCCAGCTCAAGAATCAGATTCATTTTGGTTCTGGGAATCAAACCACAGCCTCTGAAAAACAATGGAATTCATGGCTCATTCCAGAAAGTTAAGCAACAGCCTCGACTTTTTGCTAAAAGAAGGCTAATAAGGTTTGATGTAACATCAGAGGAGCTAATTCAGATCTAATAACAATACTTGTTTTTTGAACACTTTAGCCTTAACACAAACAATTTCTCACTTCATAATTTTCCTTCCTGGGGCCTTCTTTTGGAATATCCTACAGGCAGATGTCCTACTTAACAGGAGACCCCTCATATTCTGCCAATTTCCAGCTATGTTTAAGTATTTACTGATTGAGAACATTTCAACCATTAGGCAAAGAATCCTCTTTCTGTGTGGCATGCCAGATGTCAGCTGCAATATGATCTGCAGAAAGACACGCTGTCTTAAGGCTACCTGGGCAGTAGTATGATGGGCTTAGCAATTTCTGCCTTATTTGAAACAACACTGTCCCTATTTAGAAGCAGATGTTAGGAAATAATGAGCTGTTTAGAAAGCAGCATGTTATGCGCGGAGTTGAGTGGCAGAGGAAAACCGTAGTTCACACTGCACCAGCAGAAGAATTACCATGAACAATATGGAGATTCAAAAGCAGCAGCAAACGTGAAATGATCTCAAGGGAATGGAGGTTTCAGAATGGGATTGGATTTGTATTTCAAGTTTAAGAGGATTCCTTACAAAAATGATTACTCCCGTCACTGTAAATGTAGAGGCAAGAAGCAGCCAGCTACTCTGACCTTTACAAGCAGCCAGGAAATCATAAGCCTAAATCATTCCAGTTTGTTCTAGGATCTTAAACTGCAGTTCTGATAAGGGGTGGTAGGAAAGCGGGTGGGGAAAAGATGACACCAGTTGGTATCCTTTTAAAAGAAGCAGGTTTAAAAAGAAAGTAAAAAGAATACCAGAGAAAAAAAGTGACAAAAATGGCTAGGTTTCCTGAAAGGAACTCGCACTGGAATTCACGTCCTGTTTACAAGTCTGCTGTAAACTTCAGCCTCTATAGCTTCCTGTTTGTATCCTGCACAGTTCTGGTGTAGCTGTACATGGCCAAAACAAAGCTACTTCTGTGTGCCTGTTCATGCACAGCATTGGAAAGAAGAACTCAAGCTGTAAATGAAGTTGTTTTAAGAACAGGTTTTGTGATTTCAGTTTAATTACTGGTGAATCAGTGGGTCTCTGTTCAAATTTGTGCAAATCTGAGACGAGTAAGTTGGTTAAAAAAATATTTTAAAATCCTAGGAAGTTAAAGGCACTAAAGTGGCCATAAATAAATGTTAAAGAGTAAAACTAGATGTTGAAAAACAGACTCCCCAGATATGTTGGACAAGAGCCTACAAAAGCCTTCAAAAGAATTTTCTTCAAAACACTATGAAAGTTAACAGGAAACGCTCTATGGGAGACTTCATGATAATTATAAAGATGTTGTTTGGCACTTTCTGAATAAAGTGTTCCCTTGTTTAAAGAAAATGGTACTGACAACTCACAATAGCACAAAAATAAATGATCGGGGCAGCAACAAACATATGCTAAGGAGTGAGTTCAGATTAGCAATATTTAATGTTAAACGGTGGTTTAGCAGCGACTAACAGAACTACCCCCTGCGCAGAGTATCTAGGAGATGAGAATTAATTCCATAGGTTTGGTTGGATGAAGTACAGCAGCACATTTGATTGATCCTAATGCAGCCCAGTATAAACACAGGTAAGAAAAGCCATTTCCGCTCTTTTCTGCTGGAGTTTCTATCCTCCTTCTGATTGTCAACAGATGTTTTAAGACTTCATTATGTATTATTTAATGGGTGGTCATTTACCTTGTGGCTCGTCCAGTTGCATCAGCATAGTTTTCTTCCCTTTCCGCCTCCCCAGACCAGTACTGGTCCATTAGACTCACAAGAGATTTGTAGTTCTGTATGTGTTTTATTTCCAGTTTCACTGGTTTTCTTTCCTGTTACTTTATATTTTTTTAATTTTCAGTGATAAGCATGGGGCTCCTGACTTAGGTTTCTGTTTTCCCATCTTGTGATGTGAAGGGTTCTTGTGCATTGACCCCTTGAGGTGTATTTCAGCCATCACTTAGCTGCCAGGAGTGGAGAACCCATCACTATCAAGCAAACTGCCCTTCACCCACAGCGTCACCCTTTTCAGAGTCTCCCACATGGCATCAGAGACAGGAGCAGATGACCACGAACATCTTTCCTGTGTAACTCACTCCTCAATGTTTTATTTCAGAGGCTGTGTTCCTCTTCTGGTTCTGTCATTTTGCTGGCAAAAACCTCTCCTGTGTTCCCTATGGGACTGCCAAACAAGCTGGTGTCTTCCCACCAGAAGTTACATGGGGACCTTTACAAGCAAGCACGTTCTCCTGTTATCCCAAATTCTACACTGAAAATCCATAGATGGGAGAAATCCTCCTGGATCTGACTGATCCGCTGCGATCTGTGAGCAGGTACTTCTTCTTCAGTGTCCTGTGGCTGCAGTTACAATACAACTTTGCTCCTAAGAAACATACCAAGGTATTGATCCTCAGTATCCAGAAACTGGAGAAAACCTGCTTCCTACTCCCTCTGTGTCATGCGCTGTCATTTAATGTAACTGATTCTATATTCATTACAGGATAATAAAGAGTTCTTTATATTTTTCTTCATTTGCACTGGTGCCAGTGAGAATTGGCATGTTCATTTCCGCAGGCTTTGAGGCAAACTCATGTAGTCCTACCTTTTCCTTCCCATCTTTTCTTATATGAGGACTCTCCTCTTTCTTACCTGTTCTCTCAGCTGCTAAACTCTAGACCTGTTTGAGTCTGCATGTCTTGAGTGTAACTGACAAAACTGACAAAAACGCAGGGGAACTGCTGATTCTGTCATAAAGTTACACCATTTATTATCCCAGATGATGACCCATCCACAACTCCCCTTGAAGAAAGCTGAGAGATCACTAATTCCCGTTTTGCCACACCATTTAACTGCTACCATGATTTATGGGATGCTTTCAATAATCCATCCGTGGCATTGCTCGGATTTTGGTTTCTGAGATTTCTGTTTTTCCAAAACCCAGAGGTATGCGCAAAGGCAGTGTTTCTATTCTTTCTAGAAATCTGGGAGAGACTCGTCTGTCCCCAGCCCTGAGTTGAATGCTTGATGCACAGTGCTTTATGCTCGCTGAATTTAACTGGGTGGTTTCAGAGTCAACCTCCTTTCAGCCTTCAACCCCTACTCAGGAAGACTCAGTAGTCTGCAGGACTGCGTTTTTACTCCAGAAATTGTTTTTTATTTCTCTGTTTGTGCATTTTTCCATATTGAATTTTTATCTGACGCTGCAATGAACAGTTTCCAAACCTGTCTTTCTTTAGTTTCCTCTCACTCCTCTTTAGTCCTAACATTGTTAAATATTTTTGCAACCAGAAGGTATTTTTGGAGTGAATATACTGCCATGACTCTCTGTTTTCAATGGCAACACTCAGTTCTGGCTGCCATGAGCAGACACAAGATGCCATGTAAAACTGCAAGTTGATTTTAAAAAAATCTGATTATATAATGTTGTACCATTCCTTTTGGTTGAAATTCCAGGAAAGTAGCAATAGGGATTTTGTATTGCCTACCCTAAACAGTAAGCATGTTTTAAATTCAGTTCAAGACTAAAAAGCTACGCTAATGCAATAGTAATGTTCAAATTTTAAAGCTGTTTGGCAAGGAGAGGTACTGAAAAAATGTCAGCTTCACCCTTTGACAGCACTGGCAATCACCCTTTAAAATCTGCTATAATACTATAATTATCCCAAATATTTGGTTTAAACACTTTTAAGCTCACCAGCCATGCCAGCTGTAGGCAGGACCTCAGCAGAGAGTTGATTTTGGTCAGCAGTCAGGTCAGAGAGCACCCATGAGTTACTACCTGCATACGTTTAAATTCCCCAGGCATCAGATTGAGACCACAAAATGGAGGAAAGTAAGGCTAATTTGTTGACTGTCATGAAGAAAGATGATTTCTGGAACAGAATCATAGAAACCACATCCTAATACTAACATACTAGGAGAGGCGTTTGCCAACACAATTTGTGTGAATTGAGTATTAGGTAACACAGAAGGACAGAGGACAAAGGGAGAAATAAGGAATGGCGCCATCTCCGTGCCCCCAAAACCAAGGGGAAGCCATGCCAATGGAAAGCTTCCACACTCCTGAGAAAACGAGCGCTTGCTGAAGCCTGGCTCCTGCTTCCTCGGTTGCTTCTAAGACTGTTACAGCTGCTTGGGGACTTCTCAGATCTCGCCACAGTGCCACGATCTTTACACACAATAGCTTTTGCACTGAATTTCAAATTAAATGTTATTAGAGGCTTAATCAAAACAACAGCCTTTTGCAATCTGTGGTATTGGTTCTGATACCTCAGGTCTAAACACTTCGCTTTGAACACTCCATTTCCGTTTCTTCAATAAGAAAACAAGTTGGATTTAAGGAGCAAGAGCAGAACAACAGAGAGTCTTAGAGCTTGACATCTTCAGACTGCTTACGGAGAAATAACATATTTTCCAGGTTCATCCCTGAGGTTATTCTGCTGACTCCAGAAGCTATCCAGGAAACATTCCCAGGCCCTATGAACAACATATGCACTTGCTGAGCAGAGCAAGAAATACTACCAATGAAAGCCAGTTAAAGGCTTGTAATCTGATTTTAGTTGAGTAAAGGTACGAAGATCACTTTTCCTTCAAGTGAAGGTTCTTATCTCCTATTTGAATTTGGATCTCCACAGATTAAATAGCTGAATTTTTTTGAACCGTCTACACATTGGATGTTTAAGGGGGAAGCTGGTTGATTTGAACAAAAAAAACTACATTGAATTGTTGTATTGCTCAAGAATTGCATCAACCAGTCACCCATAGGCAGACATAAAATACTTTCAGATTCCAGCTAAAATGGACAAAGATAAAAAAGAGCCATTATGCACAAAAATAAAAGCTAAGGTGCATATTGTGTCTCATTACCAGTGTTATTTCCTTTTTTCCTGGTTACAATTTCCCTAGTCTTCCAGAAGACCTTTAAAATTAACTTTTAAGCTATTGACTTTTTCCATGGTTTCCACCTTTGCCAAGCAAAACAACACAAACCAAAACCCCTATGGGAGACAGATGATCGTCTCGTACCTTCTTCAGCTTCTGTATGTGACATTGCACATTTGACTAACACCTGCTGTAACCACCTTACCAAGTTGATGTTAATCTGTGCTGCTGACACTCTCCTTCTCCCCATTGCCACAGCAAAATACACTTGAATACTTCAAACCAAAAGAAAAAAAGTCCATGAAAACCATCCAATGTGTTTCAACTATTTGATGCAGTGTAAGAGGAAGGAAAGATACCTCTTGGCAGGGAGATCCATCAGCTGCTAATATCTCTAATAAAAGTAGGGCTACAGAGAGACTGTTCCTGTAGATCTCATGATGAAAGTCTAGATGTTCATCAGAGAAACGTTCTTTGAAATGTGCCTTCCATTAGGAGTGTGTGTTGGGCGAGGAGTCATGTTGTGGAGTAAGAAGGTTATACCTTGTCAAAGATGGCTATCAGTAACGAAGTATTCATACTTTGTTAAAGCACTTTCTATATTCATTAAAAAAAACTCCATGCAACATTTGATGAGAGTTTTCAGAGGACTATCTATGCTCAGCAATGCTTATTTAAGACCGAGAATGCTGAACTTGTATAGTTCTAGTGAAATAATAGATGTTCAGAGGCCTGGATTATTGCTACACTTTACAGAAGACATGCAAAAGATGCTATCCAAGTGTTTATTTAGGCAAGGAAATAACTGAAAACAGACTTATTATATGTAAACAAAGGTGGATTTTAAATAGATACAGAAGCTGTCTTTGATTATTTTTTTACAACCTGACACGTCGCTGTTTCTGAATGCAGAATGGCAAAAATTTTGAAAATATAAAATCTTGCTATTTTTATATTGTTTATATTGTTGTCTCATGAAAATAAGGTCTATATTGTCTTCCAATACTCCATTGCAAACTGTCAGAAGAAGCTACTGAGTAAAGTGTCCCTTCTTTGTAATCGGGTAGGAAAAACTTCCTGAGGGAAGTGGCTTAATAATGACAGCTGAATTGCAGCTTGCACCAGTGCTAACTACAGCAAGTGGCTCCTTTAATTTAGACAAATTAATTTGAATATTGAGGTTGCTATGAAACTACACATTGCAGTAGCAAAACATATTTACTTAGATTAAGGCAGGAAGGGATGGCAAGGAAACTTAGATCTGACTTGTTTTCCACAAAGGCATAATAAAAAAATCATTTAACTGGGTCTCCAGATGACTATTAAAAACATTTAAAGCTACCTACAAAACGATTGTACTTGCGAGCAGCAGTAGTGATTTCTCCCTGACGGTGGAAAATAAACCCTGATCATGTAGTCTACTAGTGCCATCTATCGTGTAGACGGAAAAATACAGACAGTGAAGGCAGAAGTTGCCTATTTTCTCTTTAAAATGCGAGAAATACTTTCTGCACTACAGTACCAATTAGGAAACACAACCAAAGCTCATAAAATCACTTCCGTTTTTTATAAATTACAGCAATTATTATCATTTATGTGTATTACAGCAACATGCAGGATTCTAACCACTCTCAGGCTTCACCATGCCAATACTGTTCTTGTACACATGTATGGACCACATGGGCATGCGCACACAAATGCAGTGAAAGACGGACCCAGCTGTGATAGTTCTAGTCAAAGCTACAGAAATAAAGTAAAACCTATTGCAAATTCCTTATGTTATGTCAAATTTATCCCAAATAAAGGGACATTAGAATTAGAATTAAGAATTGTCTAGGTTGGAAGGGACGTTTAAGATCATCTAGTCCAACCATCAACCTAACTCTGATAAAAAAACCATCACTAAACCATGTCTCTAAGCACTATGTCAACCCGTCTTTTAAATACCTCCAGGGATGGTGTCTCAACCACTTCCCTGGGCAGCCCATTCCAATGCTTGATAACACTTTCAGTGGAAAAATTTTTCCTAATATCCAATCTGAACCTCCCTTGGCACAACTTGAGGCCATTTCCTCTTGTCCCATCGCCTGTAACTTGGGAGAAGAGACCGACCCCAGCCTCTCTAAAACCTCCTTTCAGGTAGTTGTAGAGAGCAATAAGGTCTCTCCTCAGCCTCCTTAGCTCATCTTCCAAGGTAATGAACATTACCCCTTCTTAAAATCCAAGCAGCATGCTGCCTTTCACCATTTCTTGGAGGAGAACAGCTATTCCAGCAACATCTCATGACGTGACAATATTTGTAGTGGACGTTGTAAAACACGAGCCTGAGCTCCCTGACCCCAAACACTATGAATTCTTCAAGCAGAGCCTCCTAAACTTGTGAAAACGTGGTGACAATATTGAGACTAAGACTCCGTATTTACAGAGCGGTTTAAAATACCAGGCTCTTGAACATCTTTACAAACTTCATACCAAAATGTCCTAAATTTACTGACGTATGTTACCACAATCCCTCTACTCTGACTGAAACTTTTGCAACCACTATTAAAGCCAAATAATAAAGCCCTTGCCATCAAGATCCTTTTACCACCATCAAACATACACTGCTGTCAGACACAAGGTAGTATGCAAACAGGGCAGATCAGAGTTAACAATTTAGAATACCTTATGAGAAAAAACAAAGGTGGACTCTGTGGTGATCGTTGGCTGAGCCACACGTGGGAGAGAAGAGCAGTGCGAGTAACAGTGTCCTATGACAAAGTGGGGTTTAGGTAATTGGAGTCGATTGAGTTTCATCCTGACGTGATTTGGAACTGTGATAGAGACCACAACAGTAGCATTTCGTCAGGAGATCAAGCTGCACAACTTAGAAAAATGAGGTTTTGCACTTTTGGAAGGGGTAGAGAAATGATTTAGCATAATCCCTAAAAATAACAATAACTTGTCATGTGATTTACTGTAGATTATGCAAAAGAAGTTTCTCAATCACTCACGATGGGCTGACAAACAGAAAACATCACGCAAACAGAGTGAAAATATTTCTAATGTAGCTCCCAAGGAAAAAAAAAGCTGTTTCTTGTTGCTGAGAAATGTGAAAATACAGAAAAAAGGGTCTGTTGCAAAGGAACAGAAGTGCACTGTGACATTATCTGTACTAACCTCTAGAGAACATTTGATTGTAAGAAGTTAAATAACATTATTTAACAAGAGTCATCTGCTGCTAAAATGATACATCTTGGAAGAAGAAAATATTTTTCAATAGCTTGCAACAGGTCAACTCATATTTCAACTGAAAAAAATAATTAGGCTCTTGACTGAAAAGCTGCCTGGAGCCAGAGAATAATCAAAGTGTTTTCAATAGTTGTTCACAGCACAAATGAAAAGGTAATAATCCATTGTCTCCATCTGCATGTAGATGAATGTCGATGTTTTGAATCTAACAAATTAAATAAAAGGCAAATTGTTGGTGGCATATTCTTTTGGTCCCATAAAAATGTACCATGATAAAGCTCAGAAAAATGGGAAGAATTTCATTCAGTAGTTCTTTAGTATTTGAATTAACACATTGATTTCAGCAAACAAGATTTTCTTGATTCAGCCAATTTGAAATATTTTTTTTTCTTTTCTTTTCTTTTCTTTTCTTTTCTTTTCTTTTCTTTTCTTTTCTTTTCTTTTCTTTTCTTTTCTTTTCTTTCTTTTTCCCTTTAGGAGACTCTAAGCATTGTAAACTTCGGCAGGCTCTGTATGATTCTTTTGAGGAGGACAGAGTACTCAGAGATTAAAGATGCTTGAACTTGTTTCAGGAGTCTTGTATTGGGATGATGATTTAATGTTTTCTTAATGTTCTCTCATCTTGAAACTTGTGAAATTTATTGTAGTGATTTCCTGCCTAAATCAGAGCAATACAAATAATTCTTTTCCTATTTAAGTGTAATTGGATTCACTGTAAAGACACACTAATTATTAGTTAAGGCTGAACTTCAAGTTATCGCAATTTATTTTATCCATGTAAAGGGTTTAGTAAATTGATGAGTTGAAATCTGATATAATTTGAAATAACAACTTACAGCTCCTTACACTTTAAGAAAGATAGGAATTAAAAGCAATAACAGAAAAATACACAATGCACTAAGAAATATGGTCTTTTCTTAATATGGCCTTGAAAATAACAGGATGTCACTTTTTTGTGGTTGGTACACATTTTCCTGTATTTCTGATCTTCACTTGAAGGAATGTGTGCCCCTTGCAGCATACCTAATCAGCAAGACACAAGTCTCGCATTTACTCAGTAGTAGATTCATTCTTTAACACAATTGTAACTATCCACCTCTGCAAGATAACCTGAATATTGTGGAAAGCAAATCTGCCAGTGAAAAGCTTTTTTTATTATTTTTATTTGGAAGAACTTATAAAGAAAATGTGGCCTCTTTAGGTTGTGAATCAGCTGAATTTAATACAGTTTTAAAACACGCATTCCAGGAAATATAAACCAATGACTAGTCTTAAGACATCACCCTCAAGAACACACATTTATTTTTATCTCATGAAAAATTAGCAACTGAAAATCATCAATATTTCTGCATCAACTGTGATAAACCGCAGCAAATTTAATTCTCAGAGAACTTGATTAATAGCCAGGTGGTTAATGCACTAAATGGAGGTAGTGAATCAGTCCACGAAAGTCCCTTTTGCCTCCACATACGCCTAACATCTGACTTCTCAATTAGTTCCTTTCCAAGTCTTTCATTACAGAAGAAAGTTTATAGCAGCAAATATGCCATATCTTCACTACAGAAGCTCTCCAGGATTATTTTTTTTTCTTCAGTTTTATATATATATATATAAAATACTCATAGAAGTATAATTGAAAACCTGAGAACTGCTGGTGCCTCTTCTTGTTTTCCATTCATTCCCAATGACTTCTGGGAGACCCTCCTCATTCCATCATTGTAGGTCAAAACACAGGCTGTAAAACTTCTGATTTGTATTAACCAAATTGCAGTAAGATTTCTCTTTAGCAGATAGTGCATAAATGTAAATTTATTTTCTATTCCTGCTTCTGTTTTAAGGCTCCTATGGTTAGCAGTGCATAAAGGGAAAAAACGGGGTAGACTTTTACAACATACAGTTCAGTGATGACTAGAAAACATTTTTCAAGCAATATAGTTTCAACTTCTCCTAGGATTCATATCTGTATATAGTGTCTGCCATCAGAAACATGTAGCACGTAGTTTTGCCATCTACTAACTGCAAATTTCTCATCTTGAAGCAAAGATGCCCAGTTCTGCTCACCCCTTCCTCCACAGTCCTTGCAATGTAACAGAACAGGAATTCAGCCATAGCGTTTTCCATTCTCTTTAGACTTTCCTAACTATTTGCAAAAGGTACTTTCTCAAGTTTAAAACTAATGTTACTAATCAGACTCTAACAAATGAAAGAGCACGGAGATGTCCAAAAGGGAAGAGCTGAGGAGATCAAAAGTCTTTGAATGACTTTTAAGTGCTTCTACAGACTGCTTCTATTACAGTATTTTTAATGTATCAAACAGTACAAAAATTATAAAATATTGCAAAAAGGTAGCAGGAACATTGCTGTGAGTTTTTAAAACATTTTAGTGGATGCTGTTATAGATGTTGCGCAGTTAATGGCATGGGTTCTTTATACACCTTTTTAAATCCCTGTCCCTCTGCAACATTTTCTATAAGTAAAAAAAAAAACCTAGAGTATTCATATATGTAAAATATAATTTTCTCCACTATCAGGAGTCTTCATGTATTTCTGTTGATATCCTTAAAGAAACTCTCTAAAAGAAAAATAAAACAAAATCAGCTTAAGATAAATTAATTTTACAGTTCTGTGATATAAAGTACAAGGAGATAAAACAATATATATATTTTTAAATGAAATACATACTGTGACAAACAAAACAAAAAAAAAGACTTATTTTTCTTAGAGTTTGACAGTTGTTTTTTCTGAATTGATAGTTTGGTTTTCTGTGATCACCAGTTAGGACAAAAGGAAGATAGAACCTAAAAAATCTTTGTCACTGCCAAACACTAACATTGGATTTCATGCTATTTTACAGCCTGCAAATTAAAATGTCTGCATTTCTATTTAGTTTAATTCCATCACTTTCTCTTATTATGTTCACAATATTTATATCTAGTTAAACTTTCAATGTTGAACACTTCGGGATCTGTGTATCTCCAAGGGAAGAGCCTGACTTTTGATAAAACAGATACCATTATAGACATAGACATCAGAGGGTGATGGACCGGCAATAAATACCTCCTCCCCCAAATGGTAAATTAAATGATGTGTGCATTTATGAATTTTGAAAAATTATTTATTTTTTTAAAGTATTTTGTTCTGCAGAACTTAGCCTTTGTTTTTTGGTGTTTTATTTATTTTTTTTTAAATAAGAAAAAGCCCTACAACCATGGTCCATTCAGTACTATCGGTCAAAAGTAAACAGGTGTAGAAATGTTTGCTATCAGTCAGCAAAATATATGTTAAATCTGAATCCTTAGTTGAAAAATTATTTCCGTATATGCTTACGAAAGTTATATACAGACTGTATGTAAGTATTAACCAATTCCATGCTGAGCAAGCATGTAAGTGAAGAAGTCAGTAAATTGATTACAAAGTTTTACACGAACTGATGTCAAACTTTGGTTTTATGCCAGAGGACTTAAGAGGGTTCTCACTATTTTTCCTCCCTCCCCACTTCCATGAATTCTGGACATGACTTCCAGCAATTTATCACAGCAGCAATTGGCTCACATCCATGATCTCAATTATTAGTTCTACAGTTATACAATATTAATCTAATATTCTCTCTTCCTTAAAGTCAGGCTTAATGCATCACCAGATCCAGCCACCCAAATCAGAAGGTTCTCATGTCATACTCTTCAAAAAGTATGTGATATTCTTCACATTGTGAGGGAACGTTTATCAAGATGTGCATTTTTTTTTTAAAAGAGGAAACATCTATGGCTGAAATGCATTAGATTATTACATAAGACCCCTCAAGTAAGAAGAAGAAATGCAGTTTTAGTTGCATCACTTATTTTGGTATTATGTCACCCTTAAGAGGGCCTCCTTCTACAAAACATTTGGTAAATAAGTAAAAGATATTTACTGAATAATTTTCAAGGCCAGACACCCATGAAACTATTTAACTGATATATAAAACTGATTTTTATGTTTGTTTTAAAAAAACAAGGGGAACAATATTCACTAGGTAGACAGAAATCAGTTCAGTGACTAATAACATTTGTTTCAGTATAGCTTTGGTATATTTAGCTGAGATAAATAATTGTCATTTTCTATTGCATTTATTGTTATACAATTCAGAGCACTTCTTGTCACTGCTAAAATATGTAGATACCAACCTGAAAATCTCTAATGAACGTTAAAAAGAAGAAGATAAAACCAAAGGCCACTGTCCATTCACAGATTGCACTCAAAAAATGATAAGTATAATCCTGATGGAATAAGACATAAAATAAATTTTCAGATAAAACAGCTAAACAAAATAACTATGGAATGCTATAGACATTTCCTTCTGTAAATTCAACAAATATCTTAAGACTTATGACTCATCATCCCAATACCCTGCTGTATAACAGTCAATTCAGATTCAGTTTTTACAGAATGGTAAGTATATTTATCAAGGTTGCATATGTTCCATTAAGAAACGTTTTGTGCACTAACATAAAAAAACATAACTTGAATATAATTTGCACCTGAAAAATTTAGTTCTTATGTGAAGGATACAAAAGTGCCCATATTCAAAACTTTTACTCAGAGTTACTGACTTCAGTAGTACTATCCTTTACAGTAAATTCTCACGATGTTTTAAAATGTCATACCCTTGTATGACAGTTCCTGACAAGACCTTTGTTTTCAAGCAGACCATTGTAGAAAACCTATGTAATATGACACAAACAGTATCTAAAGTGTTTCTTAACATGCCATCAACAAATATGCCATCTGTTTCAGTAAAAACATCTTTCTCACCCTTGCATCTCAAGTAAAAAAAAAAACCTCAAGAAGTAGATATTACTAAGATTATCTAACTTGTGAAGATTTATCTCACAGCTGCCTTCCCACTGTTTGGCTGAAGTACATTTGCCAAACTTGCTTTTATTAAACTCTTCAAACTGGATACACCCTCTGCATTATTTAACCATACACCTCTTCATTATTTAACCTGCTTTTTGAATACATCCACGTGGCAAAGTTTGTCCAAAAAGGAAACTTACCTTTCATAGTTATCATTCTGAGAACATGGAAATCATTTCAGACACCTGATATTGACGTTAGTATCCTTCAGGTCGGACCCCCAATGTTTATCACAATAGTAAAGATTATTTAATAAAGAATGTCGAAAAAGCTGAGAAAACCAATGTTGTAAAAAACCTCAAAAATGTCAGAATCAACTTGGTCCATTTTTGTTTCACATGTGAAGTTCATTTTCAAGAAATGTGACTATAAAAGGAAGTAGAACAACTCATTTCCAGAATAGATATATGTATATTTTTTTATCATTTCTTCTATGGGTAAGTTTCAAATGTTTGGTTAAAATGAAAGTCTAACTCTGAAGATTTACCCATCCGTGACAAGTTTTCTTACCCAAGCCACAGACAGTTTTCTAATGAAGTGGAAACCAGCATTGCACAAATCGGTGAGATTTCACAAATTGGTTCATGATAATGTACTGTTTACAGTCTCTAAAGTGTTTGTAATGCTATACACACCAAACAAAATGATACAGGGTAAGTTGGCTACCTAATGAGATTTTACCTTTTCATCTGGAGTCCAATCAATTTTTGTCATGGAAATTTGTGAAGCAAACACAATCACTGGGAAAAACACAGTGTAAAGGAAACTATAAAAGTTTAGTGAGTAATAGTGAAAATGCCTACTTACAAAAAAAGACCCCATCTCCCCCTTCTGTAACACACGAGGTCCTGAACAACCAGAATATCAAATCAAAGTATTAAGAAGGCTAGCAAATGAAGCACATTATTGAAATATAATTGACCGCAGCAATCAAACCAAACTGCTGCACAAATAAATGCTTCTGCAGGTTCTTCCAAAGTACAGAGGGTAAAAGGAGAGACCCCAAAACTTAGATCACATTCATGATTGAGAAGTGCGGGAGCACAGAGTCTTGCACTGTTGGAAGGGGAACCGTGTTGGTTTCCATTGGTACGACTTTCTCTCAGGACTGAGGCCCTCTTTAAAAGCCCTTTCACAGCTGCTGAAACCAAAAGCAGGCTGTAGCTCTCTAGCTGATGCGATAATGTGCTGCGACCACTTTTCAATACTGGCAGATCACCTAAAGACCAGTAAAATCAATGGGATGACTGATTTCAGCAGGCTGTGGGAAAAGCCAGTAAGTGTGTTGACTGTGTCTCCAGATGAAGCATCTAGTGAAGGCAAGCACCAATAAACATGATCCAAAGCATCTGCTTAGGCTTGAAGGAAATCTTGTATATGCCAACTGTATTTTATGTGTCTCTGTGATAGGTTCATTCTAGAAGCAGTGCCACCCTTATGCAGATCTTTCCCCACACCCTCCTTCAAATGAAGGAGGTGGAAAGTTGGTCTAGCTGACTTGCTGATGTCCCTTCCTATCTGAATTATCATATGATTCTATGAAGAACAATGGGCATTAGATTTAAATATACCACTAAAAGAAGAGATACAGTTTTTTAGAAAGACTCATCTTTATGCTATTAATGGTGTCTCGACATGCTATATGCATTATTATAGCAGATATATTAAAGAACCCTAAGAAAATATTGTAACCTCATTTTTATCCTTTATCAGCAACAGTTTAACTTAAAATGAAAATCATGAACGCATAATGGGAAAACTGTGGGATACACCATAAAGGATACTGGGAATGAAAGCAATGCATGATATTACAGATATGGCCATCCTTATGTGACACACAAAGTAAGTGTTCCATTGTGGACAGGACTTGTAAGAGATTATAGACTGAAGTGTAATGTATACAACACCCGAGCCAAATGCCACCAAAGCTCCTATGTCATGGACACTGGGAACAGCCAGCTCCTGGAAAGAGAATCAGCACAATGATTAGTTGCTACTATTTGTACAGCCATAGGAATCAATGAGCCCTTAGAAGAGCACAGCCACATTATGTTGAGCATGTACAAGCAATGGGAAACGGTCCCTTCTCCCAACAGTCTACACAGGGAAGATGAAAGGGAAAGGAGAAAGCGTATCTCAGAGAGGTAAACTAACCATGTCCAAATTCACCAGGTCAAAGTCCTTTCCTGTGTTCACATAAAAGCATAGATCAATTTTAATGCTGTTCAACAGTTGGTCTATTACCAATTAATGTTTCCACGAACAGGAACTGGCATATGCTTTTCTTAAGAAGTTCCTATATGTGCTTTTCCCTTTACCCTGTGAAAGATTTTCATCCTTTTGCATTGAAAGCCTAATCTGCATTTGTGTGGCCATACTCTAATTAACAGTAAAGTTTTATAGGAGCTGTTCTAAATAGAGACTGCTATAACTGTGTTGCCCACTTTCCAGTGGCCAGCCAGAAGGAGCCAGGAAATAAGTCAGCAGAAAATGATTTATATAATTAAAAAAAAAAAAGTGTTAACTAAAATAAGCTCTTGACATTAAAGGCTTACACTGTCAGTCTTTTGAATTATTCAGCCCTCACTCTTCCCCACATCATCAGCCACTTTTATTCCAGTTCCGCAACAGGTGAAAGTATGTATAAAATTCCAGTAACAGTGTATGTGGCCTGTATTTTTGTCACATCCTACATATGGAAAATTCTCTCTTTTAAAAAACAAACAAGTAGAATATCCAGTAACAGAACAGCTGAAGATTCCAGAGAAATTATTGTATCCTAAATGTTTCAAAAAATTAGAAATACGAAGTTATGCCACCTTGGGATCCAATGTCAGACAGATAAATTAGCTTTAAAGCTCCTTTCTGTAACCAGATTGCTCCTATCAAACTGCCACAGCTTCTCTAAAGATCCCATCACACTGAACCTCTACAGAACCTGCGAAATGTTGCTACATCTAGTGCGGTAAGCCCCCTATGCTTTTTAGTCAAAGACAGGAAGACCTCTGTTTAATCATCTCTGACACCTAACAGGCAAAACCAGACCTAAGAAGACCTTGGTTTTTGCTTTGCCTTATTCATTAAGGGCTAGGTGATTTTTCTTTCCATACCCAATTATCTTCTTAAAGCTAATGCTTCACTGTCTTTAGTTTCTGTATTTCAAGCACTGTGTTATTTAAAACAGAGAGTAAACACCTTATTCATGACCCTTACTTATTTTCTCTGGAACTCCTACTGTTTTCTCTCACCTGCTGGGGAAGAATAAGTCTTAGGAAACAAGCAGGTAGTACACATGAACGTGAATTTCCTGCTTGACCCACTGATTAGAGGAACTAGACTGAATGTTAAAGAAATAACTTCTAATTCCAGCTTTGCTTTGGTCTTCTGATCTGAAACAATCACCTGACCTCCAGCAAATCTCAGAGCCTCTTCCTGTCTTAGTTATTGTACTGGTAAACAGGGTAAGAGTTCCATAGTTGTACACTATACAGTTAAAAGACTGAAGAGTTGCAAGCCACCATTTCCATCTTCCTGGGCAATTAAACACACTCAAAAATCTGCCAGATCAGATCCTTAGTTAGTTTAGATCCTTACTGTGGTCTGAACACTTCCTACAAACTGCACCTAGCCTGCAAAGTAAGGTGAAAGCAGAGGAAAGAGAAATTAGGTGAAGAAGAAGTTTATGAACCAGCAATGCAAGACAATAGAGTTAAGATAAGAACCAATGTTATAACTGTCAAGGGGACCCTTTGGAAACTTTACAATCAAAGTTTCTGCTTCCCTGACTCTCCCAAATTATTTTGCATTCCTGATTTGTCTTTTCCTTATTGAAGCTGAGTTTGTTTTCTATTTCAGTCAGGCAACACTGCAGCCCATCAACTAACATTTTTTTATGCCACAAAAAGGAGCACAGATATTTAAAAGTAGAATAGCATGCTTGGAATAGGCTGCAGTTCCTGTACTGTTTCCAATCCACACGCACTACCTGGAGGAAAAACTAAAAGAGCAAGATATCGGCCTACGGCAGAGTTTTCTGTCTGAAAACACCACGTCAATTGCATGCAAAATTGTATTGGCTGCTGAAGGCCTGACAATCTTTATTTTCAAATTCTCTGCATGTTGTCAGGTCACTATATGAGCACAACAGCATTTGCCAAGATGTTCCTCAAGGTACACCATCCTTTAAAAGAAATAATACATTTGTTTCCACAGATTTAAAGGCAATATATCAAACTACCCGGCAATTAAACTTGACTTCATTCTTAGCTGAAGTTTTCAGTGTAACTGTCCTAATATTTTCTTGTGTCATAATCTACTCTATTATATGCTTCCTCACAAGAAAATGTGAAAAGAATAATCTGTTTCAATATTTTTCCTCTTTATTGAATTTTCTTCCAGACATTGAGGGCTGAACTTCTTCGATTTACAATGCGATGTCTTATCCTTTCTGGCAAAGTAAGTGACAATTCTACATGTTTCTTTCAAAAGACTTAACATCTTGTTATGCCATCTCCTGCAGACTCAAAAAAATGGGCTAATTTTGTGCTCAGTGTTCTAACCTGTCAGATAAATCTAGTTTGTTCTGTAGAAAACACTGTTTGTGTGCATGCCATCATTCAGATAACAATACAGGTGCTTTTGCTAGTCTGATTTACTCTTCCCTACCTGACTGTAAGCAAACTAAACTGCGAATAGCAACATCTTTTTATAGCAAAATTTTCATAGTAAAAATTTTACAGCAAAAGCATCTATATTAAGTTGTTTTCTAGTACAGATGTTACAAGACAAGCACATGTTACTGACATAACCACCTTACTGACATAACTGTATAAGCAAAAAATCTAGTTTATATGGAGAAAGCAAATCTGTCTTTTTAAAGGTACTGAAAAAAAGACAGGAGCAAAAAACACATTCTTACTCCGTTTGACAAGTATTCACACTGGGATGATGTTAACCACTCTGGTCTATTTGACATTTTAACTGGTAAAACAGCTTTAGTTTAAATTATGATATGAGATTTATAGTCATACCTGAAAAGTTGCAACTATGCCCATTCCAATACAGCCCACCAATCCAATACATAATGAAAACATGTTGCATGAAGACCTAATAAAGTGCGATGACTCATTTTGCTTCTCTATTAATAAATATCTGATGCACATTGTAATTACAGCTGAAAAACAAAAAAATACATATTTTGTTCAATGTTCAAACCACTATACACAGATTTTATTGCAGCCTACATGACCCCAATATGCAGTGCACTCCCAACAAACACCTCTACTGAATTAGAAGGTTGTGGTTCATCAGGATATAGTAAGCTGTAGACTGGATTCCATAGTTCAATAACACAGAACATAGTTTCAGTCTATCTACAGCTGGAAAAATAAATCAGGTAACTTTGATGAGGTTACATTTAAGAAAACAAGACAGAGTGACTGAATGAGGCTCTTAGAAAAGATAAAATATATGACTTTTACTTTGCATGAAGGCCATCATGGACTACATGTATACAGAGGTACAGAGTTCTTGATCCTCCATCCCCTAGAAGCGAATTGAAAATGCCAAACTTCCTGATTCAAGGCCACTAGACATTTAGTGGAGTAGACATCTTGCAGAGGAAACCAGGCATTGCTTCAACACTGTACTTCCCTTTGCTGCAGCATCCTAGAACCTAATGTCTCCCTATATCAAAGATACAGATTTTGCAAAGTAATTATGCTATCCTCCTTCTTTTATTTCCAGCTGCATTGACTACTTTGCACTGATGAGGTGCTCTCAAGAGACAGAAGTGCCTCTAAGCCTGCACTTACTGACCCTAAGGACCTAGCCCTCTAGATATTACTTCCATCTACCTGATACTACGTTTTGACTGTGGAATACTTTATCTGCAGAATATTGTATGAACTGCAATGTAGCTTTTGCTAGTTTTCATTTCTTTGCTGTGTTCAAATCAAGTACCTCATACATACCCAAAAGTGCTGAAATATTAATCATAAAACCAAAGACACCACTCTCTGGAGGTTTAGTTCCAGTGTCACTAAAGTAGGAAGAGAGAGAAGAAATTAAAAGTTAATTAAGATCCGTGAAACATAAATGAGACATACACATGAAATCCCAAGAGACATGTAACTTTGTG